>JACEGR010005167.1:0-76827 GCA_014170235.1 Listronotus bonariensis
TATTAATTGGTTATTAGAAAGATCAATAAGTAAATTAAATCTTTTAGTTCATTTAAACCTATTATACCGTCAAAATATTTATGAAAATCGAAAAGAATAAATGTAATATCGGTGTTACTTTTAAATTCTGTGAATGCAGGAATATCGGCTTTAAAACGTACTTCCTTTTCTCCTGTACCAGTTTTTATAATTGTTTGAAAATGATAAATTTTTCGGGATAATATTTTTCTACAATAGCGGGTTTAAGTATTGAGTAATAACAACCTGTATCGATTAAAAGTTTGATAGGTGGATTTTTATTTCGATATATGGTAGACTGTTATTAATTTCGGTATGCATTTCAGATGTTAAGTCACAAAAGGGTTTAGGCTTGTTAAGCAAAAATTTTGTGAATCATTAGGTTCTTGATAAATTTCATTTTGGTCGTAGTTTAAGTAAGAAAAATCGGTGTTATATTGATTGTCAAAATTTTCGTATATGATTGATAGGTATTTCCGGGTTTTGGTTATATTTGTAATTATTATATATATTTTCGTTTTCAACTTGAAATTCGGTGTTATTTGAAGCGTTAGATGTATAGTTCTGTTCGTCAGTTTGAGTGACGTCAGTTTGCGTATTTTGCTCGTCTTGGTCAATTTGATAGAGTTCTTGTGATATGAAATTTCTAGGTCCGGTTTGTTTAAAATGGTTTGATTGATTTGAATTATTATTAGTTATTATGATTTGGCATGGTGTAACTCGATCGGACGGACATCGGTTCCGGTTTATTTATGGGTGTTTGACCTGTTGGTTTAAAAACATTTTTGGGTGGACCAAAAACTTGTCGATTTGTCGGGTAATGTTTATTTTGAATTTGACGCGGTTGTACATTTATAGGTCCTCGTGGAAATTGCGGATTTGGTGAAAAATTTGGCATTTGTTGTATGGGCCTATTATAAAAATTTGGATTTTGCAAATAATTATTATTATTAATATACTCACACAATCTTCTTTTGTTCGGTTCCAGCTGATTTTCGCAAAGGTGAAGGTCTTCAATTACTTGGCAGGCTTCTTCTTGGTATTGGTGTAGGTTAGTGCCCAATATAAGGTAGGATAATTTAGGAATAATAATGGATTGATTGATTGGTATTGGAAAAAGTTGATAAATGTCAAAATTATCGTTTACAAAAATTGGTAAATGTATTGCGAATATTATTTTACCTTTTATAAACTTAACTTGTAACCCTGCTAACTGATAATAATTTTCTAAGTTCTGAAAGATTAATATTTTGTCATCACCATACAGAGTGGACAAATTAAAAATTAGTTGTTCTAATTGACTTGCAGAAATTACTGCGCTATGAAGAGTGTTTAATTTAGCGAACATGATAGCGTCTTCTAAATTATCTAAAAATGTGATAAAACTTTGGCAATTTAAAATTAATTGTAAAAGCATATTTTGCACCTTTATAAAGATCGTAAAATCAACAATTGTTTTGTTTAAGCCTTTTTCAAAGTTATTTATATGATTTTTAATAAGTTCTTGATTTTGAGCAAGAGAGGTTATTGTACTATTATAGTTTTCGATCAGCTGTTTAGTAAGCGAAATTTGTAAATTAATTTCTTTTTTATAAGAATTTTGGGTGTGACGTAATTCATTTATAGCAGTATCATATTTTTCTCCATCATCTGAATCTAGAGTACCAAAAATCCATTTTTGTATTTTGCCACCAAAATTTAATAAACCACGTTTTCACGGTTATGAGGTTTAATATTATTTAATTTTAATTTTATTTGTGAAATAAGATATTTAGTATGAATTAGTAAATTATAAGAGCTATTAATATGTGTACTTTGTAACGATTGCATATCTGGGTAATTAAGCGATTTTTCTAATATTCTATAAAAGCATTCTATATTATTTAATTGATTAATAAGCGGATTAATTTCTATATAATGTAAAAATGTATGTTTACTCTCAATAACTTTAGAGTTTCCTAGGTTAAATGGGAGTAAAGGTATATTAATAGGAATAATGTTTATGTCATTGTTTTCTGTCTTTGTCTTTGTCACTAGCAGTATAGCTGCAACAAGGAATAGCGTCGTCAGGTTCATTGTCCTGTAAGCAAGAAAAAGCTTTAGGTTTTTGTATTTGTGATTTATGAATTATTTTCTTTTTCTTAGTAATTATTTTATTTCCGATATCTTGATCGATAATTACCGGTTTTCTTCGCGGTTTGTCTTTAGATCGTTGTGCTGTTTTGTCTGTTGCATAAACTTTTGTATTTGGTTTAATTTCAGGTGGGTCTTCTCGTGTTTCATTTTGTTTTTGATTTAATCGCGTTTTAGTGTTCAAAGATGTTTCATAGATTTTATTATAGATTGTTTTTAGTCTTTCACGTCTATCCGATACGTATTGATTTACGATTATTTCGTCAGTAAGATCAAATGGATCTAGCGAATTTATGCGTCCGTTTATGACGTCAAAAGGTTTTTGTTTCGTTACGCTGTGCGTGGAAGAATTATAACCTATTATTGCGTATTGCATTAGTTGTTTAACAGTTGAATTGGGATTTTCTAATTTCAATATTCTAAATAGTTCGATTAGAGTAGAGTGTAATCTTTCAACTGGACTGTTACTATTTGAATTTCCAGGTGTCGTAAAATGAATAGATATTTTATGAAGTTTGCAAAAATCTAAAAGTAAAGATGTTTTAAATTCTGTCCCGTTATCACATGTTATTTGTTGAGGTAGGCCATGGTGACTAATAAAGGTCGACAAATTATCTAAAATTATGGTTGCCGTACAAGTTGGTTCAAGCGGGTACGCTTGTGCGTAACGTGAAAATACGTCAATTATCGTAAGAAATTTGATATTACAAATTTGAAAGGTGTCCATATGAATGGATTCTAAAGGTTGTGTTGGTGTGGGTGTTAAGGCAAATTTTATTTTAGGCGGATGTCTATCGTATTTTGTTTGTTGACATATGTCACAATTATTTATAAATTCTGTAAGGTCAGTTTTCATATTCGGCCAATAATAAAGTTTTTCAGTGATAAAAGTCCTTCGTTAATTCCACGATGAGATTTATTATGATGATAAGTAATTAATTCTTTTTGTCTATTTTCATCGGTAATGTCATTTAAAAATAATTTTGATAAAACTAATTTATACGAGTGATTTTTAAAAGTATTTGGTAATATGACACTTAATTGATAAGCTAAATCAGATTCGGAATTTTTGACATACAAACAATATAATTTTGTAGGGCTTAAATATTCTTTAAAAAACTTTATAATTTCTTCTTTATAATTTTGCGTTAAATAAACCGTGTATCTTGTTTTCGTTTGAAACGGATTACTTTTTATAATATGGTAATGTCCATTTTCTTTTAAATTAAAAATTACTTGATTTGTATAAGTATTTAAGCAATTTTCGGTTATTGGTATATTTAATATTGGATCTTCGATTGCTGAATGAACAGTATCGCAATCTGAAATTCTAGGATTTCGTATTTGGATATCTGAGATTATTTTAATTTTTCGGTGGTTGTTTTTCTTTTTCTGGGCCAAGAATGTCTTTAATTTGTTGAAGTTGTTCAGAGCTTATTTCTTTATTTTCTTCTTCGCGTATATATTTTTCTACTTCGTCGTTAATATCTCCGGGGTTGCCAATAGTTGAGTCATTTTCTATTACTACTGTTTTTGCAATTTTGTCGTGAAGAAATTGTTTACGCTGGTCAAGGATTGCAAATAATATGATTAAGATTGATACAACTATGAATAGACTAGAAATATTGAATAGTGTGTAGCAGATTATAAAATATAATACTCCAAAAACTGCTGTTCTGCTTATTGCTTGTATTAGAGTGATTTTTTCAAGTGTATTTTCGTCTTTTACACGCATGCGAAGTAACAATTGTCCTGGAATACCACCAAATTCTATTATCGTAAATACATAAAATATTAATTCCAATATCAACCCTATTACTTGTATAGCTACTGCTTTATCTAAAATCATTTCAGTTACATTGGGTGATAGAGAATATGCTAAAGTAAATCCAATGATAAATCCGATAACAAACCCCATTCCCTGTACTAAACTATAATCGATTGCAAATGCAAAAATACGTCTTGTAATCCCTGCATAACTTATTTTAGTATCCATACACTTTCCATATTTTGAAATGCTATAACCAGTATAAAAGTTCATTATTAAATAACCGTAAATATGCTATTTTAGAAACATTGACCCACTTTATTATTTGAATTAACATTATATCATTTACAGTAAAGGAAGTTATGTCAACATCAGTCACAGTTGCATATGGTGATGGTATCGGACTAGAAATTATGGAAGCGGTGCTGTCGATATTGCGTGAAGCGAAAGCAGAGATCTCAATAGATATTATTGAAATAGGGGAGCGTGTTTATAGTAAGGAATGGTCTCATGGAATTTCTCCGAGTGGTTGGGAATCTATCGAAAGGACAAAGATATTACTCAAATCTCCAACAACAACCCCTCAAGGTAAAGGGCACAAAAGCTTAAACGTACTCAGAAAGAACTTAGGGCTATATGCGAACATTAAACCATGCATTTCGTATCACCCTGTTATAGAAAATAAATTCGATAAATTTGATGTTGTTGTAATACGCGAAAATGAAGAGGACGTTTACACCGGAATAGAGCATAGGCTCACTGGTGACTCGTACCAATGCACCAAAATTATTACTAGATCTGGCTCAGAGAAGATATTAACTATCTATCTATCTATGTAACGGAATCTTGAGCCTAATTTTTACCAACTTCCAGCGATTCAATTTCTTTGAAACTTTGCACACGTATCAAGGACCGATTACAATGCAATAATTTAAAAACAGTATCCCGTTATCCTGATTAGGACCGCCAGGATAAATAAATCTTTTACAGATCCTCTGTGTCTTTGACAAAATGGCGAAGGAATTTTTAGTGAATAAACTGGAGCATTTATTTTATAAAAAACTAATTGATATATCGAACTAAAAAAATGAAAAATAAATAATAGTTTAAAACTAAAAACACGCTTTTATATGCAAACTGAACTAAAATTAGAAAATAATTTTTCATTACAAAGAGTTTGTCACTTCAGAGTAAAAGGTGCTTAATATATTAAATGTTACGACTATTCTATTTGCAAATATCTATGAGGGAAAAGTTATGAAAAATAGTAAATGCACCCCACGCTTTACTCTGAAGTGACAAACCTTTGTAATGAAAAATTATTTTCTAATTTTTAGTTCGGTTGCATATAAAAGCGTGTTTTTTTTTAGTTTTTTAAAAACTAATGTATAAAAGTTTTAATTTTCTTAAAATGTTAAATAAACTTTTTAAATTTTATTCTGGAGAAAAGCCAAATAATATTTTGTTTAAATTTAATCTCCCAGAAAACAAATAAAACATAAAAATACTTTATTATATGGCTAAACATTTTTTACTATTCTTTTTATCTGGTTAAGATACCTAATAGGTGTATCTTTTACCAGTTAATTTTTTCAAAAGTAATGTCAAACTCTAAAATGTCCATCAGACATTTCATTTTTAATTTTTTCAGTTTTCTAACAAGTTTATAAGTTTTTAGGTAAACTGTTTACCACATTTTTGGTAAACTATTTACCACATTTTTGAGACGCAACCATTGGCCCAGTTCTCGTCTGGCGTCTTGTTAAGATTTTATTTTATTGCATTAAAATGATTTCAACCGAGTGCCAATGAACCTTTGTTTATAGATTGAAAGCTTTGTATTGTAAGTAACTTAATATTGAATATTTCATTATTTTATTTCTTTTAAAGCAATAATAACTTTTATTATATTATGTAAGAGCAGAATTGTTTCTTCATAATGTATAAAAGTTTTAATTTTCTTAAAATTAGTTTGGCTGGATTCATTTAATGGATGGTATTTATTTGGGTACACGCCAAAATAAAATTAAAAGTACTAAAAAACCAAAAAAAAAAAAAATTTAAACAAGTAAAAAGATAATTAAAAATCGACGTTTCGGTGGCAAATCTGCCACCGTTGTCAAGACAAATGGAATAAAAATAATAAAAATAAAAACTTACTATTATTTAGGTTTTAAAATTCAATATTTTTATGTTTTTCTAGAATATTCGGATATTCTGAAAACTTTGACATTAAATGTCAAAACATGTTTGTTTGGTTATAGTGTCATAGTGACATAGATAACTGGTTGCTGGTGTATTGATTGTTTATTTTACAAAAAGGTGAATAGTTAGTTAATTTTTAGTCTTCCTGAAGATACTTCAGTATCAAGCAAAGGCAACCAAGTGTTATTTAAATTAACTGAAATTGATGCTACACAATTATCTTTATTTAATAATATATACGCACTTTCTTTGATTTTGCGTTTTTTAGAACAAGTTTCCTTTGCTAAAATGCTCGAAGCATCCCAGTTTATTCTATGATTGTTATCAAATGCGTGTTGGCAGATTTTTGATTTATGAAATTCTGTGTTTTTAATGTATGATCTGTGTTCTTTTATGCGTTTGGCTAATGGTCTACAAGTTTCACCTATATAAAACTTATTGCATTCGCAAGGTATTTTATAAATGACATTTTTTGTATTTTCATTTAAGTTGTATGGTTTTGTTTTTGTTAATTGAGATCTGATTGTGTTTTGTGTTTTAAAGATTGTGCGAATATTAAATTTATGCCCTATTCGTTGAATTTTATTTGATAGTCCGGGAATGTATGGTAAAAATAAATTTGTAATAGGTCTATTTTGATTTTGTCTTATAACTGGAGTTTCAAATTCAAGGAAACAATTATTTATAAAATCAAGAGGATAATTATTTTGAATTAAAATATTTTTAAATAATCTTTTTCAATATTTATATTTTGATTAGAACAAATGACTTTAATTCTATCAAATAGACTTTTTACAACTCCCTTTTAACCATTATTGGGTGATTTGAGTTAAAATTTAAGTATCTATTTGTATGTGTAGGTTTTCTGTAGATTTTTGTTTCAAAATTGTTTAAATCTTTTTTATTAAAATGTCAAGAAATGGTAGTTGTGAGTTGTTTTCTTTTTCTAACGTAAACTTAATTGTTGGTTCTTGTGTATTAATGTGTGTTAAAAAATTATTTAAACAGTGTTCGTCATGTTGGTATATAGAAAAAATGTCATCTATATATCTCCACCAAACTAAAGGTTTATATTGATAATTTTCTACAAAATTTGATTCAAAGTTTTCCATAAAAATATTACTTAATAAAGGTGATAAAGGTGAACCCATAGCCATGCCAGAGGTTTGTTTATAAAAATCAGTGTTATATTGAAAATATGTTGTTTTGACACAAAAAGTTAAAAGTTCAAGAATAGTGTTTATGCTTAATTTTGTTCTTTCGCCAAGATGGACATCATTTTCTAATTTATTTCTAACAATATTTAATGTTTTATTCACTGGGACATTTGTGAATAAACTAACAACATCAAAACTTACCAGTGTATTATTTGGATCAATATCTATGTTTGATAATTTCTCTAAGAAATGTTTAGAATTTTTAATGTATGTATCAGTGTTGTTTACCAAAGGATCTAAAATGGTAAGTAAAAATTTTGCTAATGGATGTGTAGGTGAGTTTATACAACTTACTATAGGACGTAAAGGTATATTGGGTTTATGTATTTTTGGTACTCCGTAAAAATGTGGTGTTTTACTGTTGTGAGGTGTCAGTTTAAATCTTTCATTATCTGTAAAAAGTTTTTATGTTTCTTTAACATATTATAAATTTGTCGTTCAATACATTCAGATAAGGACCATCTATTAAATAAGTACATTAGTTGTACTTTGTGTAAAATTTAACACGATAATTGAACAATAGAGCATTAATTAATCATCGACAATGAGACAATTCCATATATTCTTGCCTGCAGATAAAGGATAATGCAACAGTAATAATAGATTGTAATACATATGACGATAAAATAATGTCTCCTTTTAAATGATGGTAATTACACAAAAATAAACAATGACCCTACTGAATGTATTGAACGACAAATTTATAATATGTTAAAGAAACATAAAAACTCTTTTACAGATAATGAAAGATTTAAACTGACACCTCACAACAGTAAAACACCACATTTTTACGGAGTACCAAAAATACATAAACCCAATATACCTTTACGTCCTATAGTAAGTTGTATAAACTCACCTACACATCCATTAGCAAAATTTTTACTTACCATTTTAGATCCTTTGGTAAACAACACTGATTCATACATTAAAAATTCTAAACATTTCTTAGAGAAATTATCAAACATAGATATTGATCCAAATAATACACTGGTAAGTTTTGATGTTGTTAGTTTATTCACAAATGTCCCAGTGAATAAAACATTAAATATTGTTAGAAATAAATTAGAAAATGATGTCCATCTTGGCGAAAGAACAAAATTAAGCATAAACACTATTCTTGAGCTTTTAACTTTTTGTGTCAAAACAACATATTTTCAATATAACACTGATTTTTATAAACAAACCTCTGGCATGGCTATGGGTTCACCTTTATCACCTTTATTAAGTAATATTTTTATGGAAAACTTTGAATCAAATTTTGTAGAAAATTATCAATATAAACCTTTAGTTTGGTGGAGATATATAGATGACATTTTTTCTATATACCAACATGACGAACACTGTTTAAATAATTTTTTAACACACATTAATACACAAGAACCAACAATTAAGTTTACGTTAGAAAAAGAAAACAACTCACAACTACCATTTCTTGACATTTTAATAAAAAAGATTTAAACAATTTTGAAACAAAATCTACAGAAAACCTACACATACAAATAGATACTTAAATTTTAACTCAAATCACCCAATAATGGTTAAAAAGGGAGTTGTAAAAAGTCTATTTGATAGAATTAAAGTCATTTGTTCTAATCAAAATATAAATATTGAAAAAGATTATTTAAAAATATTTTAATTCAAAATAATTATCCTCTTGATTTTATAAATAATTGTTTCCTTGAATTTGAAACTCCAGTTATAAGACAAAATCAAAATAGACCTATTACAAATTTATTTTTACCATACATTCCCGGACTATCAAATAAAATTCAACGAATAGGGCATAAATTTAATATTCGCACAATCTTTAAAACACAAAACACAATCAGATCTCAATTAACAAAAACAAAACCATACAACTTAAATGAAAATACAAAAATGTCATTTATAAAATACCTTGCGAATGCAATAAGTTTTATATAGGTGAAACTTGTAGACCATTAGCCAAACGCATAAAAGAACACAGATCATACATTAAAAACACAGAATTTCATAAATCAAAAATCTGCCAACACGCATTTGATAACAATCATAGAATAAACTGGGATGCTTCGAGCATTTTAGCAAAGGAAACTTGTTCTAAAAAACGCAAAATCAAAGAAAGTGCGTATATATTATTAAATAAAGATAATTGTGTAGCATCAATTTCAGTTAATTTAAATAACACTTGGTTGCCTTTGCTTGATACTGAAGTATCTTCAGGAAGACTAAAAATTAACTAACTATTCACCTTTTTGTAAAATAAACAATCAATACACCAGCAACCAGTTATCTATGTCACTATGACACTATAACCAAACAAACATGTTTTGACATTTAATGTCAAAGTTTTCAGAATATCCTAGAAAAACATAAAAATTTTGAATTTTAAAACCTAAATAATAGTAAGTTTTTATTTTTATTATTTTTATTCCATTTGTTTTGACAACGGTGGCAGATTTGCCACCGAAACGTCGATTTTTAATTATCTTTTTACTTGTTTAAATTTTTTTGGTTTTTTAGTACTTTTAATTTTATTTTGGCGTGTACCCAAATAAATGTAAAAATTTATTCGACGCGATGGGACACTACTGCTATAGTAGTAGATTTTTGGTTCCCTATAAAAAGCATAACTGCAAGAGCAGTAAACTCTCTCATAAAGGAGCATGTATTTACAAACCTACTGTCCCATAATATAGCTTAGAAATGTTGGGCACTGTCCCTGTAAAGCCTTAAAAAATTTCCATTTGGATCACATGTTGACCGTGAGTGGGGGTATGCCGGCGGGATGCTTACTGCAATTGCAGTAATTAGTTCATATCTGCGCGTGCGGGCGTCAACATAGTGTCCCAGCTAGTGATATTGTGGACGATTTAACAAAATATTTTTACATTGGGGTAAGTAAACTTTGTTTTCTTTCCAACAAATTGAATTTTTAGTGGCTAGTAATTTATTTGTTAACATAATCCCATATTATAGTTTGTATTTTTCCTTTTTTATTATTCTAATACAGTTTTCATGTTTTCTTTTTATTTTGTTTTTTTTTCTTACCAAGAGCCTAGGGAGACATTTAATTTTTTCTTTTGGTATCTAAGATGGATCCTAAAGAGGAAGAAATACTTCTACGCTATTACAACGAACTGGAGAGTGGCGAATCTGAAAATCTTAGTAGAACGTCTGATGCAAGATAATCTATTCCAAGATGATGGGGAATATAATGGTGACCCTACGTATAAACCATCCAGCGGAAGCTCAGAAAGTGAAATAAGCACATTTGAACATGAGAGAAATGAACCACCCTAATGAATACAACGATGCAGGTTGGTAATTTCTTCTCTATATATAAAAGGTATTGTATGTTTATCCAAAAATTCCAGAAGACAGGGTAGAATACATAAAAAGCTAAAATTTGACAGTGTGTAGGTTTCATAGTCATTATAATAAAAAAAATCCAAAAAAGGTAAAAAAGTTACTTTTGCATAAACCTAAAAACTAATGTATACCATTCTGCAAACGGTGCGCTTTACATGAGTAATTCAGCTAGACATATTACATATAAAATTAGTGTCCTTTTTGTATATTGTTTTTCTTTTTCGTGTTTTAGACTAAAACAAATTATATAATTGTTATTTTTAGATGTAGATGATTTAAACGAAGATGCATGGGTAGATAATATTGCATATATTGTAAATCTAAATTGACCATACTTTACCTGGAGTAAAACTGAAGATAACAGCTGAAAATACGCCTGTGGATGTTTTTAAAATGCTGTGGACAGATGAGGTGACAAATTTAATTCTCAAGCACTCAAACGCTTATGGACAAGGATTGAGTCTTACTAATAGACCTCACAAAAAATATGCACGATGTTCTAGGTTTATTCCCACTAAAACTGAGGAATTTGAAAAGTTCTTGGGTTTGTCTTTGCTTCAAGCTCAAAAAGCCCAGTTCTACAATGCGTTTGTCGTTTTCAAATAATCCTTTATATTACCACCCTATTTTTCCAGCCACCATGTCTTGTAGGCGTTATGAGCAAATTCTAAGAAACTTATGCTGCAGTGGTGATGAAAAAGTAACGACAGATTTCAAAAAATTTCACCGCTCCTCAACGCATTTTTAAAAAATTTTTCAAAATGCTTGTTATCCAAATGAAGTTATATCTCTTTATGAGTTCCTGTTACTATTCAGAGGACGCCTAAGTTTCCGACAATACATAAAGGGTAAAGCAGCCAAATATAATAAAATTTTTCGAACTCTGTTCCACTGATGGATATGTTTTTAATATTGAAATCTATAAAGGCCAACAAGAAAAGATGGAAGCTGTCTCAAAATTGATTCCTTGGTATTGAGGCTTATGAGTCCCTATTTGAATACTGGTCATCATTTAATAATGGACAACTATTATAACAGCGTGGGTCTATCAGATTTACTATTAAAAAACAAAAAAATACGACTGGTACATTGAGGGGCCAACAGAAGAATAATCCCAAAGTAGTTACTTTACAGAACCTAATGAAAGGTGAATATATCTGGAAGAGAAAAGGTTCTATCTACGTTTCAAAATGGAAGGACAGCAGGGATGTTTTAATGATAACTACGAAACAACACCCAACGATAATAGATGTTTCAAATAAATTTGGACAGGTAATATCTATTTTTGTTTTTATTATGTTAGTTTTAATTACTGTAACACTTTTTAGGTAAAAAAGAAAACCTGTAGAAGTTTCCGAATATAATAAAAACATGGCTGGAGTGGACCGAACTGACCAACTGACTTTTTATTATTCTAGCTCTAGGAAGACAATAGGGTGGTATAAAAAGATAATGTTTCACTTACTGGATCTGACAGTGCTTAACTCATACATATTGTATAAAAATTGTTTCGTGATCGTATAGGATCATTAATAAGAATTCCTGAATCAGTTACATCTGGAAAACAGTTAGTTACTCGTGGTAACCTGCATGACAATCGGCGCTCTTGGGAAATAGTTCAAATCCTCAGGCTGTGGTGGATGATGCTGTTCAAAACCACTTTCCCGAAAAAATCCCTTTGCCAAATAAAAATTATAAAGAGGAAAACCTACTTTATGAATTGCCGAGAATGTCTGAAGCAGAAAAGAAGAGTTCAAACTTCTTGGAGGTGTAAGGGGATGCGAATCTAATCCTGCTTTATGTCCTGGGTGTTTTGAAATTTATCATTCAAGTTAGAATATTTATGTAATACTAGTAACTTTATTTCCTTATCTATTCTGGCGTATATTTCAAAAATAAAAATGTTTAGAAAAATAAATTACCTCAAAAAATGTTGCAAAGTTTTCTTTGGAGAGAAAGCACGGCTACTTCCATAGCAGTCAAGTGTCCTGCATCAGCATCAAATACTTAATGGGACACACTACTGCTATAGCAGCTACTGCCATAGTAGCTAACTGTCCCAGTATCCGAAAAAGATTGATGTTATGGCGCGCAACTGCTATAGCAGTTGCTACTTAAAAATAGCTCAAAAGCTTAAATTGGCTTTGGACCATCAGAAGCAGCTACTTTGAATACTTATTATTATTACAAATTTAGTAATCGACTAAGCTATTATCATACATATACAACATCTAAAAATTAAATGGCTAGGCAAAACGCCTGAGAGCACTTGTATACAATACGGCCTACCTAGTGAATTTATTAACTTAAGTGACTACACTTTCTAATTCATAAATACTCAATCCAAATATTACATTAAATAAACCCTGATTATAGCATCTCATCTGATTTAGAAGTTTTTCTAAGATTAACATAAAATTCCACACCAAACTTGATTTATTTTCTAAATTCAGTTTTTGCTGAAAACTTACTCTAGCAGCACAACTAAATTAGTATCAAATAATATAAAATATAAATGAACTACTCATTTCCAGCAACCAAAATCAGCGAGTGTGAGAAGAAGTATTGATCTTCTACTCAATACGTTCAAACTTTTTTATAATAATCTCCTACTATTGACCTTACCCAAAAAGCAGAGAGAAAGGTATTTTTTTGTAAGTCAGTATACTATAAATTGACTACAGCATCTTGCTGATGGCTAAGGTCAACGTTAACACTATTTAAATAACTACTTACTTGCTGCTGATTGTCTTTATTTTTCCCTCTTTTAGCTTGTATATTTTCTGCATCCAGAGACCTTCTTTTACTTCCTCTGGCAGCAACTCCCCACTCTTGATGAAGCATGATTGTTGCTATTTTCCCTGTGCATACATTTCTTTTAAAATTGAAACACCCCAAATATTCAAACCACATTTTTTTTTAAATTGTAAGTATGGGATTCTCTTTTTCTATCCCATTTCTTAAATATGTCAATCTATCTTCATCTCTAGTAAACAACTTTGTATAGCATCTACAGTCTCCAAAGTATCAGGATGATTCATCCCTATAACTTCCTCCTGTGCTTCTTGCACTTGTCGAAGCTCCTATAATAGGGTGTTATTTAATAAGTGTCCGATATTTCAGAGAGTGATTTTTCAAGTATTTTTAAGGTAAAAAGTTCCTATGAACGTGTGGTCTAAGATGCTTCGCTTTCAAGATACAGGGTGTCAAAGTTTTATTTTTATTTATGTTTTTCTGCATAATTTCCTAAATAATGCCGATTTCCGAACGAAAATTGGTACCTGGGGGTTTTTTGACATGAGAAATTTGAATTTGTTCTTAATTTAGCTCTTACTTGTAGAGGGCGCTAGCCACATGTATATTCTCACTTTCAAAGGCTCATGACTTTTGTACAACCCTGTATTTACATTTTTGTTAAAAGAAATGGATTCCTTAGTCATTTTTACGTAAAAAAGGTACTCTTATTAGATGACGCTAGGAGCAACCGTTTTCGAAATATTTTAGTTTAAAATAATCGATGCATACGCTTAGTAATAAATATGCTAAGTAAAGACCGCCGAAAATGACGGTTTTATCAAGTAGCCTAGTCAATGCATTTTGTTTGTGTTGTCATGTAAAAATTCAGACATAATACAATTTTGACGTACTTTGACGTACAGTTGAGTAGTAGGTAATAAATATTAGTGAGTTTTTTTAAAATGGTAAATTTTACCAATGCTGAGTATGCTGACATGCATTTTACATACGGACTTGCTAATGGAAATGCTTATGAAGCTAAACGTTTGTATCAGGAGCGTTATCCGAATCGCATAGTTCCAACTCCAAAAACTTTTTCAAGAATCCACGGTCGGTTAAGAGAAACAGGAACATTTGAGAAAGCTAGTCACCTGTCAGGTGCAGTTCGAACGGTAAGAACCCCAGATATCGAAGATGCAGTCCTTAATATGGTAGAAGAACAGCCGGATACAAGCACCAGGAAAGTAGCGTTTACGTTAAATATTTCTCATTTTCTGGTATGGAAAATTTTAGTGGATAATTTATTATATCCCTATCATGTTCAAAGAGTTCAGGCACTGCTACCTCGTGACTTTCCCTTACGTATAAATTTCTGTCGTTGGTTTCTCCAATGCCTTATTCAAAACCCTTTGTTTCAAAACCTTATCCTGTTTACCGACGAAGCAAATTTCTCACGTAACGCTATACGTAATTTTCATAATAATCATATGTGGTCAAATGAAAACCCACATGCAATACAGGAATCACATTTTCAAGAACAGTTCTCTGTTAACGTGTGGGCAGGAATCCTGGGAGATAATTTGATAGGTCCATTTTTCCTTCCGGGAAGATTAAATGGCGAGATATATCGTCGTTTTCTTGAAGAGAATTTGCCTATTTTACTGGAAAATGTGCCACTTAGACTAAGGAATGAGATGTGGTTTATGCATGACGGTGCCCCTGCACATTTTAGCATCCAAGCGCGAGAGTTTTTAAATCAAAATTTCAATAATCGTTGGATAGGTAGGGGAGGGACTCAACCATGGCCTCCTAGGTCGCCAGACCTTAATAGTTTGGATTATTTCCTTTGGGGACATCTAAAAACATTAGTTTACCAAACACCTATTCAAAATGAAGAAGAACTGAGAAATCGAATAATGGACTCTTGTAGAACGATTGAAAATACTCCAGGAATTTTCCAGAGGGTACGCGAATCAATGAGGAGAAGATTGGATGCGTGCCTACAGGCAGGGGGTGGGCATTTCCAACATTTATTGTGATTTTGATCTGGTTTTTCATCCTGTTTTTATTTAGTGTTCGTCTGTTATTTTTTTTAATATTTCATGTTGATTAAAAAGTTAATTTACAAAATTGTTTCATTTTTTCAAAACACATGCATCGATTTCAAACCAAACCAAACCAAACCAAAATATTTCGAAAACGATTGCTCCTAGCGTCATCTAATAAGAGTACCTTTTTTACGTAAAAATGACTAAGGAATCCATTTCTTTTAACAAAAATGTAAATACAGGGTTGTACAAAAAGTCATGAGCCTTTGAAAGTGAGAATATACATGTGGCTAGCGCCCTCTACAAGTAAGAGCTAAATTAAGAACAAATTCAAATTTCTCATGTCAAAAAACCCCCAGGTACCAATTTTCGTTCGGAAATCGGCATTATTTAGGAAATTATGCAGAAAAACATAAATAAAAATAAAACTTTGACACCCTGTATCTTGAAAGCGAAGCATCTTAGACCACACGTTCATAGGAACTTTTACCTTAAAAATACTTGAAAAATCTTGTTCCTGTCTTCCAGTGAATTCTTCTACTGGAGCACACACACACCCCTTAAAATCCATTTTCTTAAACATAAGCGCCAATGTTTAACACGCTTTTTACACATGCCTTTATAGAAGACCAAAGGTTTCTGATTCCACTGTATCATCACACTGTAATTCGAAGGGATTGTTATAGTCTTGACAGATTACTTCAGCATGGCTGACAAATGCTTCTTTTACTTTTTGATAATAAAACGAATTTGGTATTGTTTTTAAATGTTTCTCATCAAAGATATAACATCTGTTTTTCAGCCTTTTTTAGCCACTTTATATCTTTACTGAACTCCAAGGATTTCATATGCATATATAAGTTTTTTCTTTTGCGTTCTTGATAATAAGATAAGGGTCTATACTTGTTTAAAAAAGCTCCCCCCTCTGTTCAATATGGGTTTAATTTTTACTATAAAACCCTTACGGAAATACTTTTGTATTTGGAATGTACTTAGCTTCCTTGTTGACACATAACATAAAATACCAGTTCCATAATATCCTTGAGAATCTTGCGGATCTATAGCATACAAGTAGTTTTCAAGTTCTAAGTTTGTAGTTTGTACTCTAGTATATTTTGTGTCATATACTTCTTTTGACTTTTCACCTATAAGGGAACGACGATAACCCTACTGGCTATTTTTATCATTTTTTCTATAATAGATAAAAGAACTTTTATGTCTTTCTAAGGGTGTTACAGAATGTTGTCAACAAAACCCGGGGGCAGGTTTAACATTAAAAAATAGGAAAAAAGATCATATTAAACAAGGGTCCGGAATTGCTTCGCTTTTGAGATACAGGGCGTTGAAATTTTTAAAAATTTTTGATTTTTACTAACTTTTAAAAAATCCTTTTTTCAATTTTCTTTAAATTTGGTGTGTGTGTTTGCAATAGTAATGGGTATCTATCTTTGTTAATTAATTATTTTTATTTAGTTATTATTTGAATTATTAATTAATAAAATTGCAAAGCATTGTACATTATTTTCTCGTTTTACTTAAGCCGCGTTCAGAGAATTATTTTTTCCTTAAAAACGAAGCGAGACTCAAAAAAAGTAGAGAGACAAAAAAGTTGTATTTTTAGTTGCGCAATCTAAAAACTAACTGAAACCTAATAAAACGCAGTGGCGTGACATATTTTTTCTCATTAATATGACCTAAGATACCCCCGGGGACGCCAATGGAATAAATATTTTAAATGTAATTAATTCAAAGATACCCATTACTATTGCAAACACACACACCAAATTTAAAGAAAATTGAAAAAAGGATTTTTAAAAGTTAGTAAAAATCAAAAATTTTTAAAAAATTTCAACGCCCTGTATCTCAAAAACAGAAGCAATTCCGGACCCTTGTTTATATGATCTTTTTTTCCTATTTTTTAATGTTAAACCCGCCCCGGGTTTTGTTGACAACATTCTGTAACACCCTATGCTCAATGAAATGCCGTTTTGCGTTTTAAAAAATTCCGAGTACTTCCGAAGATATTCGAAAAAACCTGGAATTTTTCAATTTTGGTTTCTATTGTTTCCTGGCTATATTTGTTAAGATAACTCAAAATGGAAAACACGTTTTTCATGGCCACTTTTTCCTGCTCTATAGTTCAGTGTGATTAAATATTGAATCTGACGACGTTTCGGCTTCTGGCGACCATCATCAACTTAATGTTTTTAAATACGGACCTGATATTTTTTCAATTTAATTAAATCCTTTCATCACTCTTAAAACACTATATATCGCCACTTTGATATTTGCCGACGTTTCGTACAGAAAATTCCATCACCAGTATATTGCATATTTATTTTACCATAATACAGCCCTGAACTACATTTTTGGGTAAGAAGGTAAAAAAAAAAGAATAAACTTATTACATATTCGTAATCTTTTATTGCAACTCATTGATATCTAACTGCGGAAATTATAACATATCTTGAGTATTTACCTCATAGACATTAAGATAAACTCCCTTATTCTCTTTAACAAATTTTCTAGCTAATTGAGTTTTTGCCAATACCAGATGGACCTACTATTACTACAGCTCCTTCTTGCAATTTCCTATATATATATATTATCATTTACTTGTTCCTGTCTTCCAGTGAATTCTTCTACTGGAGCACACACACCATTAAAATACATTTTCTTAAGCATAAGCGCCAATGTTTAACACGCTTTTTACACATGCCTTTATACAAGACCAAAGGTTTCTAGATTCCACTGTATCATCACACTGTAATTCGAAGAGATTGTTATAGTCTTGACAGATTACTTCAGCATGGCTGACAAATGCTTCTTTTACTTTTTGATAATAAAACGAATTTGGTATTGTTTTTAAATGTTTCTCCATCAAAGATATAACATCACTGTTTTTTTCAGCCTTTTTTAGCCACTTTATATCTTTACTGAACTCCAAGGATTTCATATGCATATATAAGTTTTTTTCTTTTGCGTTCTTGATAATAAGATAAGATATACTTGTTTAAAAAGCTTACCTCCTGTTCAATATGGGATTTAATTTTTACTATAAAACCCTTAAATCTTTTTGTATTTGGAATGTAAGCTTCCTTATTAACAACATAAAATACCAGTTCCATAATATCCTTGAAATCTTGCGGATCTATAGCATACAAGTAGTTTTCAAGTTCTAAGTTTGTAGTTTGTACTCTAGTATATTTTTTGTCATATACTTCTTTTGACTTTTCACCTATAAGGGAACGACGATAACCATACTGGATATCTTTATCATTTTTTCTATAATAGATAAAAGAACTTTTATGTCTTTCTACAACTCCGATATTTTCATATAAATCTCTAAGATTATAATTTTTCTCTCCATATTACACTATTTCACCAGGCATTTCTTGCAAATATTTATTCAAAACAAGAGCTTCAGCTATCCACATATGGTTCAAATCTCCCGTATGTTCTTTTTTGAACATAATATTCAATGATCTTATCTGTGATATCATCTACTACCTTTGAAACATAATTAAAACCAATTTTCTCAAACTGCATTTTAAAACTTTGAAAAATATCGCATCCAGCATCTACTAATACTTTTCTAAAGCCTAGTTTGTATTGAATAAATGTTTCTATTAAGTCTGATAAACTAACAAAACTCTTTGTCGCTTTTATTACATGACCTATTTGTAAAGATGCTCTCTCATCAGGCATTATTCTACTACCTGAATGCGCTGAAAAAAGATGCTTAGTACAAAATTATTAGTGTCTACTCCATCAAAAAACACTCTGTTTTCGTGTCTTAGCGTACTTGCAAGTACATCATAATTTATAGTAAGCTTCATTTCAAATGACTGTACAAAACTTAGAACAAACTTTATTAAATTTGTATGCTTTACTTGATAAAATTGATGATGTTGCCATTCCTCTATCCTTGTCTATTCTCTTTGGGCGCGGCGCGGCTGTCGACGCGGCCTATAAATTTACACCAATAGAATACCGAAAATCCCCTCCACTCAAGCTTAAAATCAAGCTTGTTCGTTCAAGTAATTTTTTTAATTCATTAATGGACACGAATGTTGTATAACGACCCCTGAGGACAAAGTGTTGACGCTGCGAACGCGGCTGGGTACCACGTAATGAAAAATCGTCAGCTAATAATTTTTATTAGGATTTGATAAATATTCAAAATATGCTTTTTATTTAGAAAGTCATTTTGCTGTTCCTGATATTCAAACTGCTTCGAATATGTAAACCTATCCCTATAAGCATTGGTTTCTGAGGTCGTGGCGGCTATATCAGAAACTGTGGACTCTTCGTCCGATACATCTACATATTTGTCAGAAGTGTCTTTAATCGGGGTTGATTGTACTAACTCTAGTGCCTCGTTCTTCCTCCCGGTGAACCCGGAAGTTTGTTCACCTCCCCAAAAGAGTTAGTAACGATTTTAATTGGTGGGGTTGTCGTGCCTTGGGGATGAAATATGTTTGTAGAAGCAACATGTGCTTCATTTGAAATATTTAAAAGCGCTTCAAGAATGTTTTGTTCCGCCATTGTGAACAAAAGCTAAAGAAAATGTTTAAATATGGAAAATTTGGCACTAAAAAAGAAAATTAAAGCAAGTCTGCTTTTTAAGGGTTGGGGAAAAAGTCCTTACGTCTCTAAGAGCTCTGTACAATTTAGAAAAAACTAAAATCTAAGTATTAATCTAAATTTACAAACTCAAAATATTATGTAAAAACTTTAACACTAAAAGTTAAAACACTATTTGTTTAAACTATAAGTGAAGAAAATACTTGTTCAATATAATCGATTATAATTATTTTTTGGACTTATTACCTCCAAGTCCCACGTCTTTTTCTACACAAATTTTCAATGAATGTGCTGCCTTTTTCTTGCCACTGTTGGCGACAGATCTTCTTCAGTAAAAGTACTTTTTCCTCCCATTTTTCTCCTTGCTGCTGATGTTGGCTGAATAGGAATTTGTTTTCCTTTGCGACGAGTTGTTGCGCCAGAAATCTTATTTTTTGAATAAATGCCTTTATATTTGAATGCAGTATGCATTCCACTGACCAATGAAGTGGTGGTGTGTGCATATTTATCTAAATTATTCAAGTATGATTTTATAGCCGGATAAAATTGTTGAGGATCTTGTTCAAGTTTAGTGACAATATCATTAGAATATGTTAACCACCTAGCTTTTAATTCTGCAATTTCACTTTCTGAAGGCAAACACACTTCTTTATTAAGCTGCAGTATTTCATTTCTAGAAATCATTTTATCCCCATATGGGGGAGTAGGCGATGATGGTAAAGAGCGCTCCAAAATAGTTTCAGTTACTTCAGTATCTTGTAGCGGAAGAAATATTCTTTCGGGTGCATTTTTGCCGGTTGCAATTTCGTACAACTGAACGCTGTAGCATTTGTTGAAAAGGTTATTTATGACCGTTAAAATATTATAATTTTTAACCACTAAAGCTTGATGCTTGCAATATTTGCCATTAAATCCTACAGGGCACGTACATTTACAACATACCATATCCACTTTGTAAATTATTTTATTATTTTTTCACTCTGTACGTTAAACTCCATCTTCTCAATATTTGCTGACATGATTTTACAGTTCGTATCATAGTTTTTAGGTACCTAGAAGTAACAACTTTTAACTCTCGACAAAAATTAAATCCAGAATCCTTTGTTTATAATATGACTCAAAGCTAGTAACAATAAAATCAGCTAATTGTGTTACTTTGAAGGCCTTTGTGCGTTCGAGTGGAATATCTTTCAATAAGCGGAACATAACTTCTGTATAGTTATTTGTATCGATCCCTTCCTTTCACCTGCTAAGTGCAATTGCAGGGTATATTGCCAGCGATCGATAAGGGCACGAAGTCTGAGGTCTAGCACGCACTAGAGTGACTAAAATCAATCTAATTAATTATTGAAATTTCACCTGATACGGCTGCGGCCCTTCGCCGTAACTTATGTCCGGTTTCGCTCTTCTCAGGGTCGTGTCACTTCTTGGGCGGATTTTGCCAACAATTTGGCCGCTCTTCACTTTCGCTACCAACTTGGAGCAATGGTCTGCTGCTCCTCGGTCCCTAGGGGTGTACTAGTTCCCCGCCAAGCCCTCCGCTTGGCTGCGTCGCGCTCTTCCCGACGTCTGTCCAGCTCGAGAATGGCCCCTGTCTTTATCGTGTCTGGAATCGTGAAATCCGTTACATATTGCTCTTCTAAATCTGAAAAATCATATGCGAGACGCTCGCTAGCGCAATCGGGATTAATGGTTAGTCGGTTCACAGTGATCCCCGAGGCTTCAGAGCCTCCTCCCGTGACGTCATCACCGCGTTCCGATGTACGTCGCTGCTTGGTGTCCTGCGTTTCGCCGTTGAGCGCGGTGAGTTTTCTTACGTATCCGGGACCGGGACATCAACCCCTAACCCCTGGAACGCGCAAAAACCTCCGCGCTCCCCGGCGAAAGAAGTTACATGATTTTCCATTTCCCTCTGGGGCGTCGACCCCGGGTGGTCGCCCGCGCTTTCGCCGACGCGCGCGGTCGGTGCGGTCTCCGGATTTGGGTTCTGGGGACTCGCCCCCAACCCCCAAACCCTGGAAAACACACCGCGCACGTCAGCGTCACGCACGCGACCCGGCCGTGGCTCGCCCAGTAAAAGTCTTCGTTGCGTCTCCATATACTCTCGTGCTCCCCCTCTGTAAAATAAAGATGATTTCTCCGCGAATCAACCGTCGGCAAGGCACTCAGCGCAGCGCGGGCGGCCTTCCTGCGGCGTTGATCCCGCCGCTTCACTGTTCGGTACTTTGCCGAGGTTGCCTTCGAAATTTTGCCCTGTTTTAAGTTACCAACCCCTGTTTGTGACCATCCTCGAGCTCTTCCCCCTTTCGTTGGGTCCCACCGGCTAGTCGGCTGGTCTTGGTGACCGACAGACCGGTGGAGACCGAGCTCAGCTCCCCAGCACCGCTACTAGATAGCCCAGGGCGTGGCATAAGGTTTTCAGAATTCATTTTTATTCTTTCTTGTTAAATAAAAAATTCTTAATTAAGTTTAGCTTAGCTTTTTTCTTTATTCGTAAAATCTTTTCAAAAGTTACACAATTGGTCCACGACCACAATTTTTCCTTAGTCTAATTAACAAATCGATCTTTTTTAGCCAAAGTCAAAACAATAACAGTTCTTTAAATTTTGAAAATTTACCTTATATCTATGCCCTGTATCTACCTACAGAGAAATCTGCTTGCCTTTGTGATATCCCCCGTAATTCACTTTATACACCAGAGAATATACTAAAGTGCGGCGGTTCACCCACAATTTACTTCCACGCGTCCCTCGGGCCCGATTCCCCGAAATCCGGTAAACTTCCAGAAGTTCCGCGAACTTCCAATAATCCCAACAAATGGGGCGCCTCGCGCAAACTACTCCACCCTATACACTACTCCCCCGGAAAACCCACGAGAATCCCCGAGAACTAACCAGCAAGCACTTGCAAATCAAGCCCCGCTAACTTTAATTAATTCCCTTAATCTCCCTTAATTCCCTTTAATACACAATTAAAACAAACCCTAATTAAATTTAAAACTCAAAGAAACACTAATAAAATTATCCCTTAAATCGCTTTTCTCAGAATCACAATGGCACACAGATGTCACCGAGCGGATACTAGCAGACGGCCGATGTTACCGGTTCGCCGTCTGAGCTGGAACTGAGGGTAATTCCACGACACTTCCCCTTAGAACACGCTTTGCAGTCCATAACTGGACTTCAAAGTGCGTTCGATCAGAAAACGTGGGAAACCCTCAGGGCCAGCGACTAGCATCTTCGTAGGTAGATTTTGAATACATAACTAAACTAAACTAATTTTCTTCGGTTTTCTTTCTTCTCTCTTCTTCCATCTGGACCTCTGGACCATGTTGTTCGTCCCGCGCCAGGGTTGCTATGGTGCTCGCTTCTCCATGGAATGACATGTTATATACCCTAGTATTGAATACCAAGTTTGCTGGGGTATGTTTGGACGCCGGTAACTTCTTGGTTCTATGCCTCTTTAAAATGGTTGTTACTATTTTTGCCCATTCTCGATTTGCTTTCTTCAGCTCTGCCTTTATGTCTTGAAACACCTGCCAATCTCCTACTGGAAAATTTTCACGCCTTGCCGTCACAACAGTGTCTGGAAAAACCTTCTTAATGGTCGTTTCTCTCTCTAGCAATTCGGGTGCTACTATGAACAGTGCCGGTATACACATTATTCTTATGAAGTATATATTCTTTGATTCAACAATCCATAAGGGTTTTTACTACAGTAATAACTTTATTGTATATAATACAAATCTTTGGCTTTTTACTTTGCATAAGAATATTTATTAAGATAGGTAAAGAATATGACAAAAATTCCAAATATAACTTTGTATCGGGTTGTTCCAAAAAATGTAAAATTGTTTTGGTTTGCGAAATATTATGTGATGACTGATCAACGAAGTATAAACGTAAGGCATTGTATTGTAAAATAGGTCTTTTACTATATTTTTTAAGGACAGCCTCCGTGTCTGTGAAGGATGAAGGATTTTTAATGGAGATGCCACAGCAAACTGTTGAAAACTTTTGTATTTTTCTATTTTTTTAGGGCTATCAGCAAAGTAATTGTAAACCTGAAAACTAAAAACAACCAGTTAAGTAAATTGTATATTATTTATAAGGATACCAAATACATACATCTCGAGCAAATTTGTTCTACAAATTCAGACAGCTTCTCACATGCGTAGGAAGCACATAGGGCAAAACTGTGGCATACACATTTTAATGTAAAAATGTAAGGTATAGCTAAACATAATCTGCTTACAACGGAATTAAGAGCTCTCATCATATTGTTTGCACCATCAGATGCAAAACCAATACAATTTTCCTTATATGGAATATGAAACATTTTAAAATAATTTAATGTAAGATTAAATAGTGCAGCCCCAGTACCTTCTTTAACAGGAATTAATGGCAATAAATGATCTTTAATACTGCCATTGCCTTCTTAGAGACGTACCACTAAACAGTAAAGTTTTGTCCCGGACTTGTCAGTGGACCTCACCTGCAATGATACTAAATTCATTGCATTTCATTAAGGATATTATTCTTTGCCTCTTGTTTTGACCTGTTACATTTGTAATTATGGATTATACTATTGTTCGTCCACATTTAATATTTTTTGGTATAGTTGAATCACTACAAACTGCACGTAATAATTCGAGGAGATGTACCATCCTTTAAAATAATTAAACATTTTTTTTTAACAAAATGTACTTAGTGACTTTTACCCGAGAGGGTTTTCACTAGATAAAATTTGTAAACCGATAAACAGTATTGACCGAGATTCCCATGTATTAAGGTGGCCAATTTTAATAGAAGTTTGAAGAACGTTAACTATCAATACAAGTCCTAATTTTTTAGAAGCTATTGACAGTTATTATAATTTAAGTAAAAAAACATTGGAGGAGTGGCAAAAAAATCGATAAAATAATAGAACAATCAGGAAGTTGCAATCACGGAGTAGGAGCCAGTAAAGCTTAAACCTAACCAACAACTAAAAAAGGATCAAAAATCGGAAGAAACAATGTCTTCCGAACAAATCACAAAGCAGACAAAAAAATGAACAGCTGCTGGTAAAATATATAGAATTAAAAATGAGCATTTTAAATAATAACGTAATGGAAAAGAAGGTCGTGGAAATGAGGACGACAAAATAAAAGACAAAGATGTTTTATTTTTTTAATAGTATGAAATAATTGGACATTACAAAACATTGCAGGTATAAAAATACAAGAATTGTAAAAAAGTCTTTCCAATACTTAAACTTTTTACTGATAAAAGGTTCATCACTATAATTAGGATGTTATAAAGTTAAAAAATTAAAAATTAAATTTAAAACGTTAATACAATAAAATATAACCTTTAATGAAATGTATTATCACAATAAAATTAAATAGGTTAGCCACCTATCTTCCAAATATTGCAACATTCGCCAAAACATGCTATTTTGTTAGACAATACACGATTGTAAAAGGACATTACACAACATTTCTTTAAACATTAATTTATGCAGATAAAATAAATAAATACATAAAACTTTTCATTAACTATTATTTAAAGTACGTTATTACAACACTAAAGACAAGAGACAATAATTTAAACATTGGAATTTTTACGTCTAATAAAAAATATAGTAAAAAGAAATGCGAGTAGTTGAAGTTATTCCAAGTTCTCCTGCTTGCTAACTTGAGACTCTATTTTATATTTAATTAGTTTGATCCCTTGTATTTTTAAATTTGCTTAACGAATTAAAATAAATGTTATTTACATTTGCAACATCTATTCGTAAATTGATGTTGTCTGTAATATGAATATGGATCATCTCACTCGGACTTCTTTTTGATAGTTTTGCTCCATATCCAAAACTTTCACCTTACTAAAGTAAAACTTGTGGCTTTTATTAAAATGATGTTGGACTCAAGCTGTTTTTTTGTTTTGTTTCTGTTTATATCTTGACAGTCATATTTATGTTGTTTTATTCGTTTTGACAAAACCTGCTTACTTTGGCCTATGCATACTTGCCCAAACGAACAAGGATAAAGTAAACAACACCCGACTTATTATCAATGTTGATTGTCCATCTTAAAGTCTTGTGTAAATGTTACCTACTATTCTCAGGGTCGTTTTTGAGCCGCCGTATACGACTAGGACCAGACAACTCCCCGGATCTTGCCTTAATTCATTTGTGGTGTCCGTGTTAATCTGATTTAAGGGGATTCTATTGCCACGGAAGGCTGCCCGTTTCTCCGCGTCCCGTTTCGCACGCCGTTCTTCTAAGGTTTTCAATGCTTTCTTCGTTACAGCCGGAGGTAACACGAAGTCCGTGATGTATCCCGTTTGTAATTCGTCGAATAAATCCCTATTTTCGCCCTGGCCCTCGTAAATTCCGAAATCTAAGAAATTGAAATCCGAATTTTCCGGATCCACGGTCACCCTGCGTGCACTTATCGAAACGTCAACATCATGTTGAAACGGAACGCCCTGTAACCTCCGGGATTCGCTGGATGACGTTCGGTCGTTATAAATTTCCTGTAGGGTGCCCTTTAGTAACCCTACCGACCCCTGAGCCCCCTTGAGGCCCCTTCGCGCCCCTCTACGTCGCGCAGAGTTGTGTGGGTCATATCAACTGGTTCCGGTAAACCCCGCGACACATTTTCCTTGTTCCCCGACTTTGCAGACATCCCTGGGGGTCGTTCTTGGTGTGAATGGAAAGTAGAAGGTCCCCCGCGTCCCCCTGTACCACCCAACCTACTTGCAAATGCACTCGAACCCCTAAAATCATCCCCAAAGTCGCACGACCCCGAAACTGCATTTTCGACTATTTTTTCCAGACACTCGGTCATGTTTCCCGGTTTTTGCAATTTGCAGGTAGTTTCTGGATTCCGGGTTTTGGTGGTTGGTAAGGAGGGTTTCCCGATTATTGACCCCACATAATCTCTTTGCAAGTTGTAATCTCGCCAGTGCGGTAGCTGCGAACTTGGGTGTTTTTTGTCGCTTCGTCTGGATTTTAATTCTCTTGAAATAATTTGCGGGCACCTTTGGCTGTAAAATACCCATATCGCCCCATTTCGTCTACGACAGGCAGTTGTTGATCCTGGGCGGTGGCCTGACGCCTTAGGCGCTGAGCCCGACGCTTGTGGTCTTCGTACCCCAGCCATCGCCGGCGGAGTGGGAAGTCCGGATTCGGGGAAAGTAGTTTTATCGTTATTCAGGGTGTCTTTTTCTGGATGGTCATTGTTCATGATGGTGTCATAATTACAGAGTACCTTACGCGACGCCAGCCGGACTGAGATTGCGCTGGACTCCGTAATACCGCCCCACTTAGTGTGCACTTAGGTATCCAAAACTGGATACCCAAGTGAACACGATACAACAATACTCGGAGTCCAGACCAATCGCAGTATCCGGTGAGCTACTTATAAAAAGGTTTTTTATACAGTTCTAAATCCTAATCTAAAAATACTTCAATTGTATTTTTTACATTATGTCAGTAGTCGGTAATTTATTTTTCTGTACAACCTGAGCGAACGCGCTGTTTTCAGCGGAGTGTTTGAAATTACTAGCATTCCTTTTGAAAAGCAAGTCAGCGGGCGTACAGTCGTATGTTGGTATAACTGTATTGCGCATTCTTTTGATTATAGCGGTCATTTTCTTCGGCCATTGCCGCTCAGCTTCAGTCAGTTCTTCCTTAATCCGGTCAAACATCGCCCAGTCGCATACTGGCATATTTTCCGCCTTTTGAACCACCTTGGCTTCCGGAAAAACCTCCTTAATGGCACCTTCCGCGATTTATTAACGTCTCGTCGGCCACGATCACTGCCGGCTGACCCCCAAAAATGTCTATTTCCCTTTCCAGAAACCGACGCAGCCCTGCTGCACTGGGCGTGCCTATCTCCCAGCACCCCAGCCAGCTACTATAAGCATCCTTCCAGGCCAGCACGGCTGTGTGACCCTCCCGGGTCTTATACAGACCGTTAATAAACGCTAACTGAACCACCTCAAATGGTTTTATCTTTACTACCGCTTCTTGTTCGGATTCATTCTTGCCACACTTTGGGCATTCTTGGATGACCTTCGTGACGTCTTCTTCCATCCGCGGCCAATAGAACAGTATCGACATGACTTTCTGCATTATATTTGCGTTTGGGTGCTTTTGCTTGTGTAAATTTTCCAAACTATCTCTTTTCAATTTCTGTTGGCATCCAGAAAACTAACCGCTGTTCTTCCTCCATATTTTTGCATCATTAGTACATCCGCGTACAGCATGAACGGGATGGTTGACTTTTTTCTTCTTTTGATCTTCTTGTTCTTAGCGCTATATCTTTCGTTGTTTTATCTGTTTCTTGATAGTGTACTACTTCTTCAATTAATTTTTAAAGAATGACGGTGATACTCCCGCATCCTTCAAGTTCGCCCACTGACTTACAATCTGAAGTTCCGCCCAGGTTGTAAGTTCAAACAATTTTATGGACTTATCATTATCGGAATTAAACCTCAGAAACCCGGTTTGCGTTTCCGCGTCGTGTTTTGTCTGGTCGGGTTTGTCCGGGCCGTCCCGGATCTGTGTGGACGCTTCCGGCGCCACACAGACGCCACTAAGTTGGGCGCCATGTAATGGTGGTCCGGGGTTTGCCGCACCATTCTTGTTGAGCCTTGATTCTCAGGGTTGTTTTTGAGCCGCCGTATAGGACTAGGACCAGACAACTCCCCGGATCTTGCCCGACGCCTTAATTCATTTCTGGTGTCCGTGTTAATCTGATTTAAGGGGATTCTATTGCCACGGAAGGCTGCTCCGTTTCTCCGCGTCCCGTTTCGCACGCCGTTCTTCTAAGGTTTTCAATGCTTTCTTCGTTACAGCCGGAGGTAACACGAAGTCCGTGATGTATCCCGTTTGTAATTCGCCGATATAAATCCCTATTTTCGCCCTGGCCCTCGTAAATTCCGAAATCTAAGAAATTGAAATCCGGAATTTTCCGGATCCACGGTCACCCTGCGTGCACTTATCGAAACGTCAACATCATGCTGAGACGGAACGCCCTGTAACCTCCGGGATTCGCTGGATGACGTTCGGTCGTTATAAATTTCCTGTAGGGTGCCCTTTTAGTAACCCTACCGACCCCCTGAGCCCCCTGCCCAGGCCCCTTCGCGCCCCCTCTACGTCGCGCAGGAGTTGTGTGGGTCATATCAACTGGTTCCGGTAAGCCCCGCGACACTTTTCTCCTTGTTCCCCGACTTTGCAGACATCCCTGGGGGTCGTTCTAGCGGTGTGAATGGAAAGTAGAAGGTCCCCCGCGTCCCCCTGTACCACCCAACCTTACTTGCAAAATGCACTCCGAACCCCTAAAATCATCCCCAAAGTCGCACGACTCCCGAAACTGCATTTTCGACTATTTTTTCAGACACTCGGTCATGTTTTCCGGTTTTTGATCCGTTCATTTCATCATCGAGTTTATCATCTTGTAAAAAATTGTCACTACCTGACTCACTGTAAATACTTAAAACATCATCATCAAAAGAAGAGGATGTGGAAGGAGTCTCTTCTTTCTAAAATTCTTTTTCGTGACAGATTTTTTAATTTAGCACTTTCTTTCTTTGTTTATTAGATAGTTTTTTATTAAATTTTATTTATTTACAGTTTTATTTTTTTTTAACATCCCTTCCTCTTACTTTGTAAATGCGATCAATGGACAGACTTTCTTTTTGTTATTATAAAACAAGCAAAGAGCTTTTCTTATTGTTTTTAGATTCTTCAATAACAACTTACAAATGGTTCTTTTAAACTTTCGGAATATTCCTTGATATCTAAGTCCGTAAATGAAAGTAAAAAGTCAACATCGTTAGTTAAATCATTTTCATTTTTATCTATTTTAGTTTTACCAGAGGCTTCAACTTTTTCTCCTTTATTCATCATATCTATCTCATCCTCTTCTTCAGAATCTCCATCTATATCGTGCCTACTCTCCTGCTACTTGCATTCTTTAACATGACACTTTCTGCAATCTGGATTTGTTATTTTAATTTGGCTTTCTAAGTCTTTGGCGTCATTCATAGCTTTTCCTAATGTACAAATAATTTCTTCTACTAATGGCATTTTAATTTGGCTGATGTTTCCATAATCTAATTTTTTAGTTTTCTCTCTTGGAAAATGTGTACAGGGTGGACTGGTTAGTTCTGGTTAGTTATAAATGGTAATGTAAAACAAAGCCATTTTCCAAAAACGATAACGGCGTGTGGTTACAGACGACTTACCATTTTATCCATCGATGTAATCCTCGTTTTCACTTGCAAAAGCTTTCTTTTCTCGTACAACAACGAAAACTAAGAGCAGGGCCGCACGAGATATCGACAGCTAGCGCGATTTCAGCTAAACTGGTTCTGAGGCGCAAATAGCCACCACTATTATCACGATATGTTTACCTGCGTTTTTTACTTTCAACAAATAAACATTATTGGTCCCAAAATACCAATATTTTGCAACTAAATGGTGCTATTCTAGTAATAATAAAATTAGAATAATTTATTAAAAACAAACAAATAATTATTAACAAAAAGCTGTTGCATCTAATCACCATAGTGTTAGGGTCGCAACAATAATCTTTACCTAAAAACATGAAAATCAAAATAAACCCGAGATTAAAATAAGACATTTGAATGTTTTAATTTACATGATATGTAAAATGGATTTTAGCCATAGGAAATCACTTTCTTACAACCTATACAAAAAGTTTGTTAAACAATTAAAGTATGTTTTGTCTAAATAATTTAATTTGTTCCATTAAGGCCGCGTTTATTAAGCTACTGTTAGTTGATTTTAACCATCATGCTGGTAAAAATAGAATGTAAAGTATCATTAGTAGAATAATCCCTTTAGGTTTACATTAAAAAAATTAAAACTTAAATATATTTTTTTTATTTGTAACAGTTAGTGGTCTCCAATTATTAAAACCTTTTAAAAAAATGTGTTTTTTTTTAATTAATTGATTTAAAAAAATGTACAGTACTAGATGAGATGAAAAGAAAATTCATTGTCAATAAAACTACTGTACCAGTAATTGCCACTTTAAGCCCTACATTTTATTATATTTATGATTGTGACCTTAAAATATGGAATATACTGAATTTCTATATTTAGGGCGTCCTTTGTTAATAAGGTGTTATAAAAAACGATATAAATTTTTTTATTACTACTTATAAAATAAATTTTTGCGTATGTATTTGTTTATTTGTTAAAAATCTAGTAATTGCCACTATCAATTATGAAAAATTCCAGTGATTGCCATACTTAAAACCCAGTGATTGCCACTAAGCAATAAAACTAAAATTATTGGTTTAGGAAATCATTTTGAGGTCTTGTGGGGTTAAATAAATTAAATATTAACATAAGTGACTAAAACAAAAATTTATTTAGCACAAAAGAGAAATGTTACATAAAATGTTTAAAACAATTCAAAACGTAAATTTATTTATAACTGTTTTTTTATTTTTAACAAACGGTAAAGTGATTTAATCTTTCTTAAAGTCAAATTTTCAATGTAAAATGGTTCATTGCCTATTAGCGATATTGGACCATAAAAAATGTACTTTCTATTTATTACGTCGATATCTGGATTTTGCGGCCATACATAAGAATTCTCTACTCTTTCTTTTAAAAATTTCACCTCTATGTTATCATTTTCTATTTTTATAACCCTGCCTATAAAAAACTGCTCTTGATAGTAGACCGCATAGTAGTACTCTATTTTCAGTTTAATGTCAATTTCATTGTTTTTGCTTGAACATTCACTTTCTTCCTCAGATTCGAAAATTTCCGATTCATTTGAAGATTCCTCATAAACAATTGATTCATCTTCGGAAGTTGAAGACTCTTCTGGTAGTTGTCTCTTCTTTATAGGTTTTTCATTCTTAGCTTCTTTTTTGCTCTGGCCTCCTCCAATTTCTGTAATCTTTTTTGTTCTCTTTCCTGTTTTTTTATTTCTCTTTCTCGTTCCTTTTGCAGTTTTTCTTGTTCTTTTTTAACAAAATGTTTTTCCATTCTTTAGCTGTTACCACTGATGGCACTTTTTCTAGATTCCTTTTAGCCTTTGTTATTGATACTTTCGGTGTTGGCCATCTTATAGCTTTGGAAAATGGAGACTCATCACTAGAATACATGGCGTCACCATCAACAGCAAGTATAGTAGAACCGACGCTAGTGCTACTTTTTTCTGGGGTTTCTTGAACCATCTGTTCTTGATTATTATTAATTTTCAGCTTTGGAGACATTTCTACTTGTTTGGAAGTGCTTGGTTGTTCTATGTCCATGTCATTAGTTGCCTCTTCTGCACACTTGACTTTTAATGTTTTCCATAACTTGAATAATTCAGTAAATTCAACTGCTCCATTCAATCTCCCATATTTTCAAAGACTTCCTTAAACTTTGCTACAATTTCATTACTTATTTGTCTTTCAATAATTTTTCAAACATACTTTTAATTCTTCGTATTTTTTTGTTATTTTTTTCCCCTTGATCTTTCTTACCACTATTAGCTGGAGCTTGTTTCAGGCATTTTGAAAAATCAACATTATCTGGACACCATGGATATAGGCCGCATCTTTTAAAACCATTTATTACTGATTCTTGAGTGATATTTTTAAAAACTTCTTGGAATAGGACAGGAAAATTCGATTTATTTAAAGATTCTTGGGAATTATTAAAAACTTCACAACCACTGACATCACATGGCCTGGAGAACAGGTTGTATCCCCTCAGAAGTTAATTTTAAAGGAGACACAAAAACTTCACAGTGGCGATATTTACGTTAATTTTGATATTTTTTAGGCTTAATACAACTAAAATATAATAAAACAAACTATTTTGGATGCATTTGCAAGGCATCTTTTTATTTCATTATTTGTGTGGGATACGACCTATTCGATATTCTTGTTTTGTAGTTTACGTCCTATTTATAATTTAATAATATACGGTTAGCAGGTTAGCGGGTGAGGCGCGTGGCTTACGACAAATTGTAACAATCGAATAAGAGTTTCGAATCAAACAAATTTTTTAATAAAATATAAAAAAATATTTTATTTTTAATAACAATATGTTCTGAAACACTACCTATTTATTTTTTGTTTTTGCTTGTCGTTTACAAGACTTTTTCTTAGGTTCTCTTCTAGAACTCGACGGTTCTCTTGCTGACTGACGTTTTTTTAGTCCTGTTTTAGTAGATTTTTTTGTACTTGTTTCTCCATTGTTTATTACTTTCTGCTTCTTTCCTGTAGCTTTCCTCGTACCTGTTTCTCCATTGTTTACTACTTTCTGTTTCTTTCGTGAGTCATCATATTCTGTCTTCTGCTCACACTTCTTATCTTTTTGATTTTCCAAATCTTCTGAATCATACGGTAAACTTGAATAAAAATCCTTGACTTCTGGAGGTAATACTAAAGTAAGGTCTAATAGATCCTTAAATTTTTTCTTTGTAATTTTAATTCGGTTATCGTATAATCGGGAACGAGGTTCATTAGTCGTATTATTTGTGTTTGAGCGAGAAGGCAATTCAACGTATTCATCATCATAGTTTAATTTGTAATATATTTTTCCATCCGGAGAATATTTGAAAGTTTTTACATCAGTTACTTTAGCTTCATTTACATTCCGTCCAGGTCTTATTGACTGATATGTAAGAAGATCTTTATCATCGTATTTCATAAAAAATCGTGTGTGACGTAATGGACATCAAGAGGAAAGGGCTTAAGTCTTGCTTCTTTTATGGCTAAGGAGTACTGGCTAGGTATATGAATTTCTCTGTTCTTCAACTTGCGTTCGATGAGTGCATGAGTGGAGTCACACTCCATTTGTGTGTGACCCTTTTCCAAGTACTTCTGATATACCGTTATACCGGTTCTCACCGAAAAGACAAGAGCGCGTTTGCCAGGGTTACATTCTTATTTTGGTATCCGCAATTGTCAGAGTAAATTATTATTGCCCTCTGCTCATGCTGACAGTGTTCATTTAGATAGTGTAACAAACAACTTGTGAATACTGATGAAACTAGTTGTCCCTCACTTTCATTCCAGCAGTAGTTGTCAGATTTATGGGTTGCAATATTATAAATTGTAAAGTTATGGAACTGAAGCTTGCTCTTAAAGTATAATTTACTAGCAAATAATTTGGGGCATAACTGAACAGCTTGTACATCCATTGTGAGGGTATAACATTTATTTTCCAATGCAGCAGCCTTGTCCTTTTCTTTTTCTGTTCTAGTCCTATTTTTATTCATCACATGTTTCTTGTACGAGTCTTCATCGACTTGGCTGACTTTATGCGAACAACAAACATCGCATTGGTCCTTTTAGGCAAATGTATGGCCACTTTATTATCTTCTAGAATTTTTATGAAATGAAAATATTGACAAAGGAATTTCATTATTTTTATTACATTCCTGCTTATAAACATCGTATATCTCTGTTTTATTATTAAATGATTCTTCCAGATAAAGTTTATTTGAATATTTTCGGCAATAATGCGACGGTAGTTTTGGCAAACGGTTAATAACATCTGTTGCAAATTGAATTCTGCCAGCGTCATCGACTTGTTTTTTTGTTTTGTTTCTTTTGTTTTTCGACAAGGGCATTCCATGCTGTATAGGTTCAGTGAGCCAATTTCTTATCATTCTTTCACCAATTCCAAGGGTAGACATAAACATACGCTTGCAAACTTGCACTTTGTTGACATCAAGCTGCAAACTATAAAAAATTGTGCCTGTTCGCCTAGATGCACCCTGTGTGTAGCATCGTTTTTCTCGACATATTGGGCTAAACTCCTAACATACATTTTTTTTGTTCCCATGTCAAAGTCCAAAATCTGTTAAAAATTTGTAACCTTTCATTTTCCGAGATTCGTCCACATTTTTTATACTTATCGCTACAGTTGCATTTATCACCCAGCTTACGGGCAGGTCTTTCAATGTTGTGTTCTATATCTCCTGTCTTGCTTCTCGTGTAGCCGATGTACTGCTCACCAATCATTCGCAATTTCCTATTTTTGTTTCTGTTCCATTCCTTTTCATTTGCAGTCTTCCTTCGTTTAGCAGGGTGACAGTTTTCTTCTTCATCGGTATTACCATGCTCAGTATTGTGGGCGTTGTCCACATTATTATTTGTGATAGTTGCTTGTTGTGGATCTTCTTTACTTATGCAAATATTTTCCAACAGTTCATTCGACTTCCCTGGCTCTAAGCACAACAATTCATCGTTGTGAGTAACTATTATCATCTGTAAGTTCTCTGTTAAAATAAATAGGATCTTCTGGTTCTGCTAGTGGTTCTAAGTCGGGTCCTACTAGTGGTTCCAAATCGGGCTCTACTATCAATGGTTCTAAGTTTAGCAAATAGGAATTTTCCAGAGGAACCTCTTCTCTATTATTAGTAATTTTTACTGGCTGGATCATCGAAATATTTTCATGGCGTAAAGCACCTTCATTATTTGAGATCACAAATTCGTATGACCTGTAGGGTTCGAGATCTCCCGCATAAACATTGGCCGCAGAATCGGGTGGGCTGGTATCATCACAATCTGGTAAAAGTGCAGCTTTTAAGATACGTGCACTACGACTAGACATTCTGTAAAAAAAAGTAGTAAAGAAAAAGTAGTAAGGAAAAAAACTAAAAAACTGAACTGAAATTTATAAGCTGGTACATACACGCACAAACAATTCATAAATAATAAGGGATACGACCTATTACAACTCTGTGCAATGGGTCATGTAAATTCAAAGTAAGGTTATGTTTTAAATTCACATTTTCTTTCAACAAATAAATCAATGAATATAGATAAAAAAGGTATATATGATGGTATTTCTTATGTCTATAGTTGAAATAAACACCTACCTTCCTTATAGCACTAAAAACGGTAAAAAATAACCAAGTAATTACACTTTTACGGCGCTTTTTGCTGGAGCACTAACAAATGCCAACCAGATTGTTAGGGTTACGACTTATTGCACTAAAATGCACTTTTTGTGGCTTCCGACCTATTGCGCTTAACTTTTACCTTCGCTGGGGATACGACCTATTAAAATAATAGAATTTAGAGCATTTTTATATAGCTATGAGGCTTAGGACATATTTCAGGGGCACAGTTTTGATGGATAAAATCCAATGACGCCAAAAAGTCAAAAACGCATATTTTGTGGCTTAAGATGAAAGCTAACACCATGGCGCCACCTCTTGGAAGGCGAAAATTCATACACCTATCTACTAGGTACCCTCTTTTAATTTTAGATGTCACTGGATGCTATATTTTTATATTCTCGCTTATTTTTGACCAATTAAAAAAAAAGTGGTGACTACTGGTACATCTACCCTAGTTGTTTTTGTTTATTCGGCAATAAAAAACAAATTTCAAATCCAAAATTTCATCCAAAATTACGTTATTTTTTTATTTAAAATATATCTTGGTGTACATCATATTAAAGCTAATAAAAGGTTTTTCTTTTTAATGTTATAGCTAACTATGGTTTCCATTAAAAAAAAAAGAAGTTTCTGTTGTAGCTCAAAAACGGAGTACTAGATCAAATATCGGATTTAACCTTTCTATTAGAAAGATAATTCTTTACAAGTTTCCCCATTTATTTTTTTCAAATATTAACTGAACTACAGGTAAAAAAATATAAGCTTTAAAAACTACAATTCTTTTCCCATTTAACCATTGTTGTAGCTGCAGCGGTTTTCGTGATTCCTGTACTTACATCGAAAAAAACACCCTGTATACCGGGTGATACAGGATTTTGTTACTTTCTCACAACTATTTTTAAAGTTGTTAAGAGACCAATAAAATTTTACAGTATTATTATAGCATAAATTAACATTTTTTTGTCATTATCATGACCTCAAAATCACTTTCAGTTTCACCGGAAGTACCATAAACTTTCCTATTTTAATTACAAGTCCGCTATTTTTTCTGCTTTGAATATATTTTTTTGCTAAGTAGGCTGTGAAATTTTAATTTTCTCTCATTTATAATATTAAAAACTGAAATAATAAAAAGTAATTTATTAAAGAAAATAAATATGTCTCTATACGGAGAAAGAATTTCTTGTTTTGATTCTATTAATTTCAGTTTGAGCAAATGCTAGATTTGTATATACCCAAGAACTATTTATTTACTTGTAGTATTTCATATCATCAAATATATATATATTTTTTAAAGAAAATAGGATTTTTAAAACTGAAATGTTTAAAACGCTTAGAGTTATCAAATTTATTGTTGCTTTAAGAAACCAAATAATTTTGATTTGAAGCGTGCTCTTTACAATGTAGTGATACTAGTTCTACGTTTAGAATGCGTGTTATGTTTTAGGCTGGATATTTTGGAAATTGTTTGCATCTTCAACCGAGTTCACATGCTATTGCCAAGATGGATATTATTGTAAGGTTACAGATGTTACAACATACCCGTTATTTTGAGATTTTCATACTACCAAAATAAAAGATAAGAACAATTTAATTAAAAGTATGCTGATTTACTCAATTTAAAGCAGTGACTAGAAGCTGTTTTTTAAGTGCCCCGGGGACTCTAAGTTCAAGAGGCCCTCGGACTCCAATCTACCAGGTTGAAATTTAATAGGAGTAGTAAACATGTCTCCCACATTCCAAATGGGTCGATGGTAAATAAACCATAATTGTAAGGGTGGAGAAGACAGTTCTTTTTTTTTTGTTTCATTGAGTATGTCGATATTTTAAACACTTTACTTCGGGCCTTACATACTTCATTTTTGTCCCATCGGCGCTTGTCTTCATTTAGCTATGCCGACTGAGAAACAAATATTTTTATATAAACAAAAAAATATTACACATCTAACTATAAAACATCTTTAGTGGCTTATTTTATTACCCAATGGAACACCAAAAATAAGTGCAAGAGCAACATTACTTTTAAGTAACTCAAGTTGGTAAAATATAATACAGAAAAAAATAAAATCTAATACAATAGAGTAATGATAAAAAAATATAGCTCTACTGTACTAAATGAACATTATAAAAACCTAAATCGACTTCAAAATAAATAAAGTTACTAAAAAGATAAAAATAATGATTAGAAAAAAAAATATTATTTTTGAAAAAATTAACCGGTAAAAGATACACCATCCTAATGGTTATATCTGTGGGTATATCGGTAGGTATCTTAACCAGATAAAAAGAATAGTAAAAATGTGTAGCCATATAATCTAAAGTATTTTATAACATTTGCTCTGAAGAATAAATTTCGACAAATATTATTTGGCTTTTCTCCAGAATAAAATTTAAAAGTTTATTTAACATTTTAAGAAAATTAAAACTTTTATACATTATGAAGAAACAATTCTGCTCTTACATAATATAATAAAAGTTATTATTGCTTTAAAAGAAATAAAATAATGAAATATTCAATATTAAGTTACTTACAATACAAAGCTTTCAATCTATAAACAAAGGTTCATTGGCACTCGGTTGAAATCATTTTAATGCAATAAAATAAAATCTTAACAAGACGCCCAGATTCAGTCTGGCGTCTTGTTAAGATTTTATTTTATTGCATTAAAATGATTTCAACCGAGTGCCAATGAACCTTTGTTTATAGATTGAAAGCTTTGTATTGTAAGTAACTTAATATTGAATATTTCATTATTTTATTTCTTTTAAAGCAATAATAACTTTTATTATATTATGTAAGAGCAGAATTGTTTCTTCATAATGTATAAAAGAGTTTTTAATTTACTCTTAAAATGTTAAATAAAGTTTTAAATTTTATTCTGGAGAAAAGCCAAATAATGTTTTGCTTTAAATTTAATCTCCCAGAAAACAAATAAAACCGAAGAAAGAAAATGTACTAATATAGTAGTACACACATGTACAATAACAGTTTAAAATTTTCTATACAGATTATACTTTGAGGCGATTTGAACAACTAAGAAACCACCGCGAAAGTTATGGTGCTGCTGCCCACCTGACCCTGCGGAGGCCAACCTAAATTTGCGAACTGTTAGAGTTTTTTTTGTTTCTTGTTTTAGGTTTGTCAGCATTTTGTCGAAGTTTTAGGTTTTAGTCACATAACTTCGGCTTGGATACTGGGAATCTTGGGGTGGCTAATTTTGTCTAATTTGTTCTTGGTGGGGGCGGGCTATGCTCCTTCTAGCCGCCCCAAAATTGCGTGTCTATGTTTATGTTATTACTAGAGTCATATACATTTATGAATATAGGTATTTATACTTAGATTTAAATGATTCAATTATTTTTCAGAACAGCCCCACAATTTTAATACATCCTCGATTTTTATTTTATATGGAAACACAACAACTCCAGACACGCAAAAAAAAAGAAATAACTTTAAAACCATCCCTTGGTCTTCTTCTCCCAAATAAGAACTTACGCTAGCACGGGTAGCGCGGGAATTATGCGATAAATCCGTTAGAAAAAACTTGCAGACTTAAAGGCACATTTCAACCAGACGTATGCTCTGTTTGAGTAAATATTGAAAATTATATTTATAAAATTAAAAGTTCTATCTCAGTTTCCAAATAATAAACATAAGATCAAATGGATTAATATTTGTCAATTTTGTGGTCTGTCGGAGTAAACACTCAAACAAAAATCTCATAAGTAGAATCATTCTCAGTTTGCAAACAAATACTACGTTGACTACTTTACAAATTAGGCAACACTAAATTTAACTTTAAGACTATAACCTTTTTTAATATTATATTATATTAAAAAAAAACAAATTAGAGTTTTAGTGGAAGTTTTTAATAAGCTACATTAGAACATATTAAAATATTTAAAGTGATTTAATTTCTTTAAAGGTAGATTACGTAACACTAAATAACCAAAAAATACATGAGGATATTCGAATTTTTAGTTTGAGCTTTTTTTTTCGTGTACCTGTGATCGCGAAACACCCTGTATGATATATCATTGTAAAGGGAATTTTATACAGGATACAAATATTAAAAAAGTAGGTACTTGTATATAAAACAAGAAAGTTTAAGGTACTTCCGGTTAAACCGGATATGATTGTGAGGTCATGATAATGATATGACAAAGAATGTTAACTTATGGTATTATTAATACTGTAAAATGTTTGTTGGTCTCTCTAAAAACTACAAAAAAAAAATGGGAAAGTAACAAAATCCTGTGTCCCCGGTATATAAAAGAAAACATTGTATTAAAATTACTACTACGTGCAGCTTAAAACAAATTAAGATTAGTTCTAATAAGCTTTAATTGTTTTTAAGCCATACTTTTCGCATAATTACAACGATTTAGTAAAATTCGATAAAAAATAAATGTTCAAATGTTATATATATATATATTTTACTAGAGGATGTAGTTCAGGGCCGTATTATGGTTAAATAAATATGGAATATTCTGGTGATGGAATTAAATTGAAAAAAATATCAACTCCGTATTTAAAAAAATTAGTTGATGATGGTCGTCAGAAGCCGAAACGTCAGATTTAATATTTAATCACACTGAATTATTGAGCAGAAAAAGTGACCATGAAAACGTGTTTTTATTTTGAGTTATCTTAACAAATATAGCCAGGAAACAATAGAAACCAAAATTGAAAATTCCGTTTTTTCGAATAACTTCGGAAGTACTCGGAATTTTTAAAACGCAAAACGGCATTTTATTGAGCATCAAATTGCGCAACTTTGTCTACATTTAACCGATCCTGCATCTCTTACGGTTTCCGAAATCTCAATGATGAGCGTCGAATTCGAGCCACCCTTTACATTTTTAATATTATAATATTTTTACAGGTCCCCTTCAAGACGCCATTGGACTTAGAAAAATTTAATCAAGTTAATGCTGAATGAGCCCCTTGCTGCTATTCATAACACCGCCAAATTTCTTCAACATTATATGCGAAATTTTTAAATATTTAAAAAGAACAAAGTTTTACAAAAAAAAATTAACATCCTGTATGGAAAAAATTTCGGACTAATTTTTAGATGACTATTTTTCATAAAAGTTACTTATAAATTAATATCATATTTTTTTACTGTCACAACCTGTATAACAAAGTTTTGAAACAAACTGCCTTCGGTACAGCAACAATAAAGGTGCATCCAGGGCCGTATTAACTGTTTAAGGCGCCCTTCGAATGTTTGGTTGGACTAGATGCAAATTTCTGTCTTAGCCTTTAAGTGACATTTTTGGTTTAATTGGGATTACTTTCAACTTTGCTATTTTAAAAAGCACCCCTAGATATTAATGAAAAAATAAAATCTACAGGCAATTCTTAGGAAATACATGAACAACCAACCGCTATACCTATTTTAATTAGTTTTCAAAAAAATGGCGTTTGAAACTGTCTTATTAACCGTATATAACCGTATTTAAGCGTATATACAGAATGTTTCAGAATGTTGTAAAGAAAACTAACCAGAATCTACATCAGAAAATATAAAAAAGTTCACATAAACCTGTGTTTAACAGCGGCTGGTGATCGCCTTTTCCGGCTCAACCCGCACCATTATTAAAAATAAAAAAAAACATGTTGATTATTACAGTCTATAAAAATCTCTTCAACCTGTCAATTATTTTTACTTTTTAACAGATTAGTACTTACAATGAAATAATTAGGTATATTAGGAGAACTAAATAAAATTTTAGTAATTTTAGTATATATCGGTTTAACTATGGTGCTGGTACTAATCCACCTATTTGGTAATGACCAGCTGCCACTGCCTGTATCTTGAGAACGAAAAATTTGCGGATCCATGTTTATATAAATTTTCTTTATATTTTTAATAGTAAAATCTGCCCTTAATTTTTTTTTAACAACCGCTGTTAACACCCTGTATATTTGTTTAAAAATAAATGATAGAAGGCTAATATAATTTTTATATGTAGATATACTTATTTAACGAATCTTGCTTCCTAAGACGATAAAAATGCAATTTTTGTTTTCAACGGAAGTGCCACAGAAATTGACTTTCGGCAGTAAAGAACATTAATTTAAATGGAAACCACTAGGCTAAGCCATAAATTTAAACTTAACACCTATTTCTAAAATTTTTTTGTTAATTATATCCTGTCTCTTACCCTACAGTACGAGGAGGGAAGGCGGCCCAGCTGGGCTGGGTGGTCTGACTCCTACCACTCTCACTAATAAAATTCCGCCTTTAAAGTTTCCAATTCTTGAGCCGTCAATGTAGTTGTCAAGCCCGCTAATGTGGAAAGTGCTAAATGTGCATGCTAGGCCGCTTGTGCCTTAAATTGTACTAGAAGGTTGTCCCAGTGCGCTGAGTAATCCTCGTAAGATTCGACCTTGGCCTGGGTCAGGTGAGGGATTGGACCAGAGTTGACTTGAAACTAATGCGGCGAATAAATGTGCCAATACGGCTTAAAAATGACTGGCATAATAAGTCCGATTAATTGACTCTTTGGGTTGCCTGTTAAGTAGGCTGCGCCCACATGGTGTCCAGCTGGGTTCTGGATTACGCCATTTCTCACAATTGACGTTGAATTCTGCTACGCTTTTTGGCACCTTTGAACGCCACTACCATTCTGTGGATTCCAGCGGGAAGAGCAGTAGAGCGCAACTTTGCGTCGTCAGACAGAGTAAATCCAAGAGTGGCACCATGGGGCGAGTCACTTACAGCTCGGATGTTTGCGATACCGGCAGCTTGGAAAATGTGGAGGGTGCTTGCCCAATGACCTATTATATGTGCCATTTCGACCGCATCTGGGAGGAATAAGTCCCTAACACCTTTTTTGTGTAGCCTTGCACTATTCTCGTTGGTGCCCACACGTCTGACGCGTCTGGCGTCGCCTGCTACAGCAACTGCTGCCACATACATCTCTCGTAATATAGGCGCTGCACTGGCAAAAGTACGGTATGCCAATAGCGTTGCACATTTTGCGGCTGATTAAGCATCTTGTAGGATCACCACTGCTGCTTTCTTATCGTCCGCAGGAGAAGGGTGGCGAGCATGGTGTAGAGACTAACGTATCAGCCTCTCACCGCAGCGATTCGGGTTCGAATCTCGGTTCCTTCCACGGATTTTTAATAGCTCGTCACCCTACAGATGGTAATGGCAAAGCCTCTCTGTAGTATTCTGCCAATTCTAGGTAGTAGTTATTTAAAAAAAAATAACGTCCGTGGTGGCACTACCGCGTTGTCTAAAAGGTGCTGTAAAATGCAAAACTGTATGTTTCAGTGCTTGGATAACGTTGACGAAACAGGGTAAAAAATGGGTTAAGCATCCAATAACCCGGCACTCACGGTACTTTGGTATTTAGGCATAAGCCTTCGTGAAGTGTCACAAAGATAAAAAAAGGGTTGATTCCGACTGCGATGCCAGCCTCTCTTTCTTTTCTTTTTAAAAATCTTTATTACAAAAATAATTTACCAGTAATAAACAATATTTACACTACATAAATTCTTCACGCTGAACTATGCAGCAAGCACATAGACAGAAGAGCAAGAACGACCGGAGTCGCGGGCAGGGTGTTTGCCAAGGGGTAAAACTACCTATTTTAAATAAAATTTCTTGGAAAACTTTTAGCTCTATAGATGGAGGTGTACACGACTGGGATAAGCGATCGCGTAACAATACCAAGCGTCTGCGGCTAGCGCAAACTGGAGAATGTAAGAGCACTTGCAGTCTTTAATCTTTATATAAAAGAATTCCTATTTTTAAATCAGGCAACTGCAATATACGTGAGCAAAAAGCTCTGCCGCTGCCGTTCAAAACGAACATATATTATCTGCGGATCGTTTCTAATGTAAATAAACTGTTATACTAAACAAATTTTGTCTTTATTTATAACTATTCACACAACGTGTCGGGCAGTCCTATTTCTGTCTGTTTTTAGTTTCAAGACCCTATTTACCACAAAATATTGCAGCCAGTACCGGCTTCCAGTACATGATATGATACTTTCCGCTCGACGCTTACGCTTGTTAACGTGGCCAAGGCTTTATTGTCTTTATATATAATCTCCTTAAATATCTTTTTTTCTAGACTGTTCAATTTTTACAAATTTTTTTTTATAGTTTTGCTCTATAGTTAATAAATATTTAGATATTTTTGTGGGGAACTGAGAAAAATACGCAAAACTTTATTCAGGGAATATTCCGATTAAAATTAAGAACTAATTGTAGCCAAACATTTTATGAAGGTGCTTAGGAACCAATTGAACAAGAAGTCAAAATAAAAATGTTCGATTTTTTTCTCGCTCTAGGGGACACCCTGTATAACATATCAATTAAGATACTGTAATAGATTTTATTTTTTTAAGTCATTGTTCAAATTTAAAGTTATTTCGAACATCGATACATTAAAATGGGAACTGTTCTTTGGGTTGCTGCTATTATAGCTTTTTTGTTGCAGTGGGTAAGTTGTATAGCGTACTAATTATATTTAAAATTATTTTATTATTATTTAAAAAGTATTTTTATGCTATTTAAAACATTATGTAATTTAGCAATAAAAATTTACATATGTTTTAGATAAAACAGTTAACATTAAAATGCTGTTTCATACAAATATGTTTTTTGTTCTAAAATTGTTAGAGCATATGATTATTTTATTTAGTTCAGCAATTTTTATAAATAAATTATCTTAGATTTTTCCGTTGCAAATGGAACATTAAAACTTAGACCCAATCTACCAATGGATGATATTATGTAAATGAGGAGTTTTAATTCAAAGCGTAGTTTCTGATAAATTACAATTTTTAAATATCCGACAATTTTTACTGCGAATTTCTATTTATGTTTGAAAAGATTTTTAAATAAAAGTGTTATATTTACATATTATCTACTGTTTTGTGACGTTATTTAAAATACTATAGTCTAGTTAAAAAGTAAGTATCCTGCGAAACATAGTTCTTGTAATCGTAAAAATATGGTTGTTGGTATTTTGGATTCAGAGAAAATTCTAAAGGCTGTTTTTGTCTTTTTAATAATCTCGCACTTGAAAATTGCAGGTGTTATAGACAAAAAGTTAATAAAAGTCTTCGTTTTGTATCTTTAACAAAAAAATATTAAAGCTAAATAAAATTATCAAAAAGAGACTAAAAGAGGAGAAAATTTCCGTAGGACATGTCACAACTTCCGAAGTTGTAGCTTCATTATTTTTTATTTTAAATTAACGTTTAAAATTATGTTTCGCGTAGCTGTTTTGGCGCTGGCCCGCCGGTGCTACGCAAGGTGTGCAATACAAATATTTTTTATAATATTAAATATTCTTTTTTAAATCTAAATAAATTTTAGTGTCATCTAGACTTAGACCAAAAAAATACACTTTCTTTGACTAAAACTACTTAACTTAATTTTTGTTAAAGTTATTCAATTATTAATGACCTTATTGTCCATAGGCTTTAGTTTTCATAAAATCTCCTACAAAAGTTTAAATAATGTACAGTGCGTCAACATTTTAAATGTTTATTACTTTCATATTTCTAAACTTAAAAAAATTATCTAAAAACCAAGTTTTACAGTGACCTATTAAGTTTTTTTGTTGTGAAGATTACACCAAAAAATTTTAATTTCAAAATATATTGACATAACTTATTTTTTTGTAAATAAGACACCCTGTATAATATACCAACATTAAAAAATCCATATAAAGAGCTTTACAAAAATACCATATTTAATATATCTATCTTAAATAGTTTTGGGAATATGACCATTTAAATCTAAAAATATTATATGTAATTTCCACTATACCTACCTACCTCCAGGACTAAGCTTAGACAGTAGATAGAATGAAAATTATATCTATTATTTTTTTGAATTTTATTGGTCATATTTTAGAAAATATTAAAAATGGATATATTAAATGTATTATTTTTTGAAAATCTTTTAAAAGACCTTTTTAATGGTGGTATAATATACAGGGTGTCCCATTAAAAAGAGTAAACTATGTCAATATATTCTGTTAATAAAATAGTTTTGTGTTATTTTCATAAGAAAATAAAAAAATATTTCCCGATACAAGTTGTTTCTTGGATCATTTTTTTTTAAATTAGGAAATAAAAGGTTATAGACATCTAAAATGTAGACAAGTTAGATAAAACGAACTGTCCCTATATTTTTTTCTTTTGTAAATATGGAAATATGAGGAAAAGAGACAATCTAACGTGAATACCTGCATGTAAACTTTTCTGATTTGATAAGTCGCATACATTCTTTTTTGTTGCTTTACTGGCCGATATCCCAATACCTATATGCTTAACCAGTATATAATGAACAAGATTTACTTTTTAAAAGTAAATTAACATTTCCCAGACTTTTATTATTTTTTTTTCAAGTTATAAAATTTATAATAAACAAAAAACATTTATTAGCTTTTAAAACGGAATCTTCTTCATTATAGACAGTGTGGATGGACCAAAAATTTTGGAATTTTTAAACGTCCTTTTGGAAAAACTGGTACAAAATTTTACCCTGACTGGTTATATACAGGGCGAGATATAACTAAAAATGCAAAAAAATAGTTAAATGTTAAGTACCTTTATATTTAAAAATAGGACAAAATTGGATAGGTAAATGTAATAAACAATTAAATTTTATGTCAAAATATAAAGTTTAAGAATTTAAGTAAAAAAAAATATGTTTTTGCCAATTTTCTACATTATGCATTAGGAGTTTTTAAAATACTTGGCTTAAGGCAACGCATTGAAAAAAATATATATTTAAAATTATTAAATTTTCTTTTAAATTTTTGCGTTCTCTTGGCCATTATTATATTCATCATGTTGATCAATAAAAAAAATGTCATGTATACAGGGTGTCCGCTAATTAATGGTACACAGAAAAACCACAAATTCCTTATGCCAAAATATAAGGATTAAACCACACATACCTATATTCAAAAGTTGATAATAAGAAAGATACAGGGTGTCGAAGTAAAAAAGAATATTTTTAAATTATTTTGATAACTTTTAATACTTTTCGAATATCGTCGCTGCGCCTGCAAAAACAGCTATGTGCATTTAACAGAATTTTACAGGAGGAACAAAAAACGTTTATACTGATACATTTATTGAATAAAACAAAAGGTTGTAGTTAGAAAAGCAAATCCTATTATAAAGTATTCTTTATTAAAATAGTTATACAAAAAAAATAAGAAACAATTTGTTAAAAAAATAAGAAAAATATTTTCCGTCACATAGCGAGTTTTACATGTGCCTATTATGCACATGGAGTTTTTTTTTATTATATTAGGTAAAAATAGCATTAAATCAAAAAAGTTAAACATTGTGTTCTTAAAAGTAATACAAAAAAAGGCATTAAATTAAATATTAAACTGCAATTTATAATTATTGAAAACTTAAGGAATCATAAAAAGTTGGTGATCCCTGTGCATAAATAATTTTAAGGACTGCAGATTATCAAACTTCTTCTTTTCAATTTTTAAAGGTTCCTGGTAAAGGTTTGGTGGGTCAATATCTTTCGGTTTACTTTTTCGCTGTGGTAATACTTGCCATTCATCATTGTGGCGTAGTTTATAAAATACGTCCCTATTTTTATATAACAAGCCTCGAATATCCGTGACTGTTGAATCCTCAGCTTTTTGCCAGGTCTTATGGAGGAAAAATTACCCAGTTGATCTTCAAAATTCTTAAAAACCTATAGTCTACGTGATTTATGATATAGGGTTGCTGTGGTCTTGCCTGTCGCATTCTACTAATGTAATCAAGTGGGGTGTAAATAGGGGGACAAAAAGTTTCTCCAACGTAGAGTGTACACTATCTACCTCCATCATTGTATGTCCCTTTTCCAATATAATTTGTTCAATTTCCATACTGGTCTCTCTTGATATATCGGACAAAGCACTAGCCAGAATTCGGTTTTTATTTTGATAACTACAACCGTCTGAAATCATAATAATTTTTTGAAAATGAGAATTTATTTTTAGAAAATGAGTTATACAAGATGTGAATTCATTAGATGTGACAGAACCATCACCGTCGTGCCAGACATAGATGTGCACATCCTTATTATTAGTGACGTAGATTGTGAAATTATGAACTTGTAATTTCTGTTTGTAATATTGGCTGGATACAAGTAGTTTGGGGCAAATTAAAACACTTTGTACGTCCATGGTAAAAACCAGTGTATTATCTGACGCTAATGATATTGTAGTTTCTTTTGCATGACGGGCTTCATCCTTTTTGACAATATGAAAATCATACTCCTCCTGTGTTAAATTGCCTTCCTTATAACTGACACAGAGATCGCACTGATCTTTCCGCGGTTTATGTATGGAAATCTTTTGTTTCCAAAATTTCGCAAAACTTTTTCGTTCTACTGAAGAGACTCCTTTTTCTAAACACCAATCCTTATATACGCTGTGCATGTGCACCATTGATCTAAAAGTAGATTCTACATAAACCCTTGTAGTATTAGACCTACAATAATGGCTAGGCGCTTTAGGTAGCTCATTCAACCATGTTAGTACACTGCTTGATTTTTTTGTATCTCTTTTTTGTTAATTTTAATATTTTTAACGTTTTCTCCTTCGACTTTCTGATTTTCATCTTCATCACGATGGTTATTAGTAGCTTCGTCTTTCAACCACAAGTTAAAACAATCCTTTTTTAAATCTAGGGTCGATAACAAAAAATCGCGACATACCCGAACTTTAACCCCATGGGCATCTGGTAAGTAGCAGTCATATCCATATTTATTTTTCGCAGTTTGATCTTCTATTCCTGCTCTTCTTCTCTTGGTTAGTCGAAAATCTGTTAAACCTTTTAAATATGCCTTTTTAGCGTCCCAGTTCGCTAAATTCCAGAATCCTTTAAAATTGTTTTTCTTGCCTCCTCATTGACCTTTGCACACATATATGAATTTTTAGATACCGCCACCAATCTTTTGTGTGGGCACATCTTTGGACTTAGTCTTTTCTCCTTTTTTTTCTATCATAACATAGCTTTTTTTTGCAGACGCTTTAAACCCAAATATTTTTGTCCATGTAACCTCTTTTGCTTCTCTGTTTCCCTTGATATCTTCTTTCTATCTTCATCTTTATTTGTGGGTAATGCATTGGCATTTTCTATTTCGGTTTCTTTTTCACGTGTTTTTATTTCGATTTCTTTTTCACGTGTTTCTATTTCGGTTTCTTTTTCAAGTGTTTCTAATTCGGTTTCTTTTTCATGTGTTTCTATTTCTGTTTCTTCTTCTCGTGTTTCTATTTCGGTTTTGTTTTCACGTGTTTCTATTTCGGTTTCATTTGCATGTGTATCACCATCAGAATATTCGTCTGTATTCTGCATCTCTTCGACCACAGCATCATGGGTTGTTGAATATTGTACTTCCATAACATTACTATTAATGGATGTAATGTTATCAAATGGCAGTATTAAAATGTTATCATTGTTATAATTTAAAGTGTACCCCAAAAATATTATTCTCAGCCAAAACTTCGTAGTTATCATTATTAATATGACTTTCATTGGAAATTATATCAACACATGATAATTAACTTACATTTGGTTGTAAACTTTCTACAGCCTGTGTCAAAGCTAATTCAAGAATTTTTTCTTCCCCGATTCATAGCACCACTGATTCTAACCTAAAAAAAATAATAATTTTGGGGTCTCAAACGTAAAGCCGACACAGAAATTTTAAATTGTTTTTAATAAGTTAAGTTAATTAAGTTCGCACTTGAAATAGTTTTGAAACTCACATCCCAGTAAAGTTCCAACAAAAAATAAAAAACAAACAAAAAATGTTGTTGTTGTCTTTAAAACGTTATATCTACTAATATAGTGCTTACCTCGGGTTAGCCAAATATGTTTACAAAGCATCCAATAAATAATACACAAATTAAGTCACTAATTAGTATTGCTAATAATTTTTAACAAAAAATGTCCACAGAACTATTAAAGTCAACAGCTAAATCTCTTTTTAAAAACAAATAAAATCGTTATGTTAAATCAGCTATGTGAGATGTATACAAAACAATAACAAACGGAAAAATCAGCTATGTGAACATAGCGGTTTTTGCAAGCGCATTTTAAAAGACTCAACACATGGCGCATTTTACTATTTTGTATTTAGCGGGAAATCATATTATTTTAGGCGCACACAAATTTACGGAAATCACATTTCGGGATAAATTGCACATAGCGGCTTTTTGCAGGCGCAGCGACGATATTTTATTAAAACTCGGTATCTAGAAGTTTTTGACATGAGCTATTTAGATCTAATATTAATTTTTATGTTTAAATTAGAGAGGGCTGACTACACTATTTAATTTTTCTAAAACGTCCTAACTTTTTGTGCTACACTGTATATACCATTTAAGTACCAAGTAAACCAATAAACTACACAATGATTACACAAAAAATATGTAAGAATGGCTCTAAGCAAACGTTTTTAAGATATTTAAGTTGGTTAGTTCAACCAAAAATGCCTTAGAAAACAACGTACCAGTCATACAACTGCCTCATGATAAACAAATTATTTAAGACGATGCCGTACACGTTAAATTGAGCTAAAACGCGATTCGCTGCTGTTTTTTAAATATTTGTTTTGGAAAAAAGTTGTATATAGAAAAGTTTTTAAAATGATCAAAGATTATCGGAAAGTGGAAACATTTTATTTGAACCAAAAAATTTAATTACATAAATAAAACAATTTTTATGAAAATTAACTACAAATTCTTGTTTCAAAAAAAAAAAATATGAAACTGAATCTGGTGAAAACGAAGTTAGTTCGTTTATCAGATACAATATCACCAGCAGTAGAGAACTCTCAGCAGAAGTACAAGGTATACCGACATATCTTCTTGCCATGACAATCGAGTGACATTTCGTCGCGTTAGAATAACATAGTTCTATCTGGCACAAGTGTCATTTTGACATATAGCCTTCTAAACATTTAGATATTCATACTTGACGTAATTTAAAGTTAGTGTAACTGAAATTTTTATACAAAAGTAAAAATATTATAAAGATTACGTATAGTATAAAACTTTAAATCTCAGGTAAGAAATTATTTTACTTTTTATTACCACAAAATGCAGATAGGACCTTATTATAGAACTAAAAGTCATTTCAGTTTATTAAACAAGGTGGTATGTGGCATATACATCTTTGTTTAACTACAATTTAGGTGCTAAATCAATTTGGTTTGTTAAACAAAGTTGTATGTGGCATATATAATCTTGTTAATTTAAAATTTTGGAAAAAAATTAAATTTTATAAAACAAAGGATAAACTTGCTAGATAAATTGTTATTTTGAATATAGATAAAAAAATTGCACTTTAGTTTTGTGTTTACGTATTAAAATTTGCCGTACTTTTATAAGATTTGAAAAAAACTAAAGAAAATAGATTTTATATTCATTTTATTAAAGACAAAATTTAAAAAAATACAAGGAATTGAAAATTAGTCACAATTTATTATTAGGTAAATAAAAACTAAAATGCACTCTAGACGTTTTAAAAAATATATAAGAAAATATTTGTCTCTAATTTAAAGTATTTAAAAACGCAGAAAAATATTGTTTATCCAGTTCTGGCATACAGTTACATATCATTTTCTTAATTGCCTTAATTTTTTCATCAGAAATGCTGTTTTTTGCCGGAAGAACTTTGGGTTTTAGTGCGATTATTAGGGTCGGTATATCTTTGTGTTTTTAGGGTTTTTATTACGTCGCCTTAAAGGTTTAGCTAAATGATTTTTTAGCGTTGCTTTTTGAAATTCCTCGGCATGTTTTAATTTAAATTCTACCTCTGAAAAGCACTAAGTATATTTGATAGAAGCGATCTTTGAAAAGGGCACGTTATTATAGCTAAGTTGTTTTGCGCAGCTTTCGAAGTCTTTAAAATCTGCATCTTGGAGTTGTAAAATGCAATATGGTCTCTTTTTATTTACTGCTTTTAAATTTTTCATGAATGACAGTGGAGAATAAAATTCGGTTTTATTCATATATCTCTCAATATTACTGTGGATATTATCCACTTCTTGAATTGCTCCATGACCCGGTACGGAATATTTCATGGTAACGCTTACCAACTCAGGATGGTTTCTGAGGGTATCAAGAACAGCAAACGCAATAAATGAGTTTCTATTTTGTGAAACACATGAGTCGCTCCAAGTTACTAGATTGGTTATATCGTTGTCATTTAATACTTTTTCAAGTATTTTTTGAAAGGCACTGGCTATGATATTGCCACTGCGCCCTTGTCGTGCTTCCGTTCATATGGCACAATAGGTTTGTCCAGTAGTCGAAAAATGTCCGGTTAAATTATAGATATTTAACTTTTGGTAATAAAAAAGTCTCCAACTTCAGAACGCGGACAGGTAATGACATTTTGCAAGTCAAAACTTAATGTTGGAATCTTATTTACCCTGTCATAATTTCTCTCTTCTCTCATCTTATTCTTAATTTCAAGATGGTTGTTATATTCTTTTTGTTCTTCCTCTGTTAAGGATTGGTCATTTCTCTTTATTTTATATGATTTGCATTTTAGGCATCGGTCTTTCTTCGGTATATGAAATCCGTAATTAAACTTTGTGTTAAATATGTAGCGATAATAAGATAGCTTTACAGGGGTTTTATTATTTTCATTACATAATTTAACATACAAATCATACATTTTGGCAACACTTAGATTTGCCTCCAGATATTTTCTTTTAGTCGTTTTTCTGCAGTAATGGGATTCAATTACTGGAAAACTTTTAATATGAGATATTACTTCTTCTTTTTTTTCTGTAAAGTTTTCGGCAATATGTTTTCCCCTATTATCTTTTTTAAATTCTTTAACATCTAAGTGAGCAGTGTAAATAGGTTTTTGAGATATATTTAAAGTTCCTAAAAAGAAATCCTTACAAACCCTAACTAGTTCTCCTTTGACCCAAAAATAATAAACAAATGAGTAACATCGTCGGGATTGTTCGCTTGTGGTTTTTCGGCCTTTAATATTTTTCTTTGTACTTTCTTTTAAAAAGACATATTTTTCATTTTGAGTCATAGACCAGTAGGATTGAAAGACATGCTCTCTTTCTTCGGGAGAAATGTGTTTAGAGCAACTAAATTTACATTTTAGCAAACAGTCTTTTCTGTTAACGATTTTTTTGCCTTTACAACTTTTCCCCTTGCACTTACATATTCTTTACCTGACTGATATTTCCTTCTCCTAATATTTATTTTTCAACTAAGCGGTTCTCGTTTTCGTTTTCTTGACTTTCTTCCTGAGATATTTTCATTTTCATTGGTAATATCTCCTGGTGTCCCTTGTTCTTCTAAGAAGTCGTTTTCAGATTCAAGACTTTTGCTTTCGATGACATCTCCTTCACTTTCTTGTTTTTTAAACGTTTCCTCACCATTCTGTTGATTTACGATTTCAACATCGGTAATGTGTTGAATAATATTTCCAAATTCATCAATAATTTCAATGTTTTGGTCTAAATTTCCTTGCAGTTGTGCTCTAAAATAGAAAAAAAAACTGTAAACAAAACCTACACCTAACAAGAAAAATATTATTATAATATTAATATATATATATATATATATATATATATATATATATATATATATATATATATATATATATATATATATATTATATAACTTTTTATTTTTCTTAAACCATTTTTCAATAACTGAGATTAATTTATTCTTGGGTATAGGTTTATATATTAGTATATTAAGTAAAACGCTTCGATTTGGACGTTTCGCCCCATATACGGGGCTTTTTCAAAAAAATTATTCAGTACTTTAACCTAAAAACAGAAAAAACATGCTTACATTGTATACTAGTTGTTAAAATTTCATTAAAACACAGAAAACACATAACTCTACAAAAACACTACCTAAATTATTAAAAAAATTTTCAAACAATTACGTAATTTTTTTATACAATAATAACAGAAAACAATAACATTATTTTTTTTTAAACAAAAATTATACGAACCTCGAAGAATCATTCTAATAATCTTACTGTTTAAAAATTGTTTGTTGCAGGACAAGATGTGGAATGTATTATTTTTTTATATAAATTTAATCCCTTAGTTTTTATATGTATAACGCGGTCTATTGTTAGTTTTGGTAGTTTTTTAAGAGGAGTAATAAAAATTGTATATACATGGTGGTGTGAAAATTATATTATATAACAAGTTAAATATTTAATATATTAAATATTGACAGCTTGCTGTTCTTTCTTTATATAAATCATTTCTTTAACTAAAAGTTTCTGATAGTTTTGGTCCTGGGTAAGTATGCTGGTGTTTGCAAAGTCAAACTCATGTTTTAAATTGGACTCATGCTTATGTAAAGCTGTAGAAGCGTTTTTGTATATTTATGACCATTTATCCTATTTTCTAAGTACTGTGTGGTCATGCCGATGTATTTTTTGGGCAGTTTAGGCATGGTATTGAATAAATTAAGTTTGACTTCTTTTTGGTGGGTACTTTGCTTTTTAAAGGAGTGTACAGATTTGCTAAGCGATTTTGTGCCTTATGACATACAACTATATCGTGTTTTTTAAGGATGTATTTAATTTTTTCAGAGAGGTTTTGGGTATAAGGCATAGCAATGTAATTTTTTGAATTATCTGTGTTTTTAGGGTCTTCCTGAGCTTTATTATGATTGTAGAATTTAAAGGTACGTTGCTTGATAATTCGGTTAATATGTTTTTCTGAAAAATTGTTTTCTTTTAAGGTTGCTCTTACTTTATTAAGTGATTCTACCCGGTATTCTGGTGATGTAAGAGATATTGCCCTATCAGTTAAACCAATTATAACACTATTTTTTTGTGAACTAGGATGGTGTGAATTGTAGTTTAAATAACGACCCGACCAAGTTTTTTTTAGTGTACCATTTCGTTTTAATATTACCGGTATGCTCATTTTTTATTAAAGTTAGGTCCAAAAAATTAATTTGGTTATTGTTTTCTGTTTCTGAGGTAAATTGAAGTTTAGGGTGAAAATTATTAAAAGAATTAAGGACATTTACAATTTGATCCTCAGGTACTGCAGTAAGGCAGTCATCAACGTATCTTTTAAAGAATAATATCGGTGTATTTATAGTATTTAAAACACTTTCTTCAAGATATTCCATAACTAATTGCGCGATCGTGGAAGAGATGGGAGAACCCATTGCACAGCCATCCAATTGCTGGTAAAATATGTTTTGAAATTGAAAATAGTTGTTATTTAATGTTAGATTTAAGGCTTCCATGAAAATTTCTTGATTTAAGCTAGTGTGTTCTTTTAAAAGATTCCATTTTTCTTTGACTATTTGGTCTATTAGTTCATTCGGAATGTTTGTATAAAGTGACACGACGTCAAGGGATATAAGTTTATAGTTTCTTGGAACTTGAACGTTGTTTATGAAATCTTTAAAACTAAAAGAATCTTTTATGTAGTAGTTGTTTTTAGCTGTAATATTAGAGATTACTTGGCTTAAATATTTGGATAATTTATAAAATGGCGATTGGATGCTGGAAACAATGGGTCTCAGGGGGTTGTTGGGTTTATGGAGCTTAGGTAATCCATATATTTTGGGTGAGACGGCGTTGTGTATCATTAGTTTTTAGATTGTGCTTCAGATATTAGTTTTTTGAAAGCATTTTTTTATTAAGTTGTTATTTTTAGTTTGGAGAGTTTTGGTAGGATCACTTCGCAACTTTTTATATGTTTGAGCGTCAGAAAGTAACAAGTTCATTTTTTGATCATACTCGATTGTATTCATAACAACCGTTTTGTTGCTTTTGTCTGGTTTTAAAATGGTTATGTCCGGATTATCTTTAATAAATTGTTTGGTTTTTTTAATTTGACTGGTAATTTTTTCTGAAAATAATTATGTTTAGTATTTTTGTGTCTTAATTTAATTTTATGGTTTGTAATTACATTTGCGATACTTGCTCGAATTGTATCTTTTACTTCGTTTGGTTTATTATGTATGGCGGACTCTATACATGCAATGTATTCGGTGGTAGGCAATTGATTTTCTTGGACAATGGGTAAAGAAAAACCTTCTCCCAAGGCCAAAACTTCAGCAACTTCTTTTGGTATTTGTTTATCAGAAATGTTATCTAACCACTCGGATGTTTTTATATTATTAAGAGGCTTTTCTCCTTCCGATATTAATTTAGAAATTTTCTTTTGATTTTTTAATTTAATACTACAAAAGACTTTTCATTTTTCTTAGTTTCGTAGTGTATAAAATTGTTAAAGCAATGTTATTTTTTGATATTCAGCATTTAAACTATTAATGGTTTTTGTGGCCTCTGTAATAGTAAGATTTAAAATTTTTTGTTTTGTGTTATTTATAAGACAATTAAATTTATTTTCGAGGTACGTACCTGTAAAGGCAATGTGTGACACATTAAAATTTAAGAACACTGGCTGTATATTCATATGTTTGCATCTCAGCAGGAATATTCTTCGGTTTTTCTGTTTTGTAAGTTTATTCAATATTTTCGATAAGTTCTTCATTTTTTCAGTACATTCCACGCCATAGGTTGATCTTATTTCTTCAAGGAATGTCAAGTTAGTTGGAAATTGCATTTTAAACCCTTGCAATATTTAATTTATTTATCTTTCTTAAACCATAAACCAATAATTATTTATTTATTTTTCTTGGGTATAGGTTTTTTGTTAATAATTAAAACTACTTCATTACATAGCTAACATTACGTAGCTAAAAGCCGTTAAACTACTTGAATCCTCCTGACCCAAGATACTTAAGTTCTAATTAATAAATATTGATTACAGGGCGCATCATTTAAATGAAACATTTCTTTACTTTCTATATTATTACTCGGTTTTTATTCATTACTAAGTATCACGGATCGAAAACAATTAGTCAACGATCTCTCAACCAAACCACCATAACTCTGTAGAGCCGCATTTTTGATAAATTTCCTCCTATTTTCAGGCAACTGTATCCTGTCTAGAATAACATGCTTCACGCCCGTGTTTTTGTTTTCTCCAACGTTTTTTGTGACGGTTTGGTAAACTTTATTTGATATATTCACAAAAACTAAAGGTGTGAGGTCTGGAGAAATATGCCAGCAAAGACATTGCATCAATCCATTTTTGTTTCGGCCGAGCCATCTTCAGGCACATGGATGGGAGCGCTGAATGTACAGTTCTCTCTGAGACGGCAACATGAACAGCATCTCTGTACTAAAGAAGGCACGTTTAGTCGCATTAAAGAGCGTCATCACGATCTTGTAAACACTCCATGTATTTAGCTTCTCAGAATATTGATTCTGGCTACTAGTGAGATTTCATTACTCCAATATCTCTTACATATCAACATTTTGTAGAACAATAATATTAGGAATTAGTATTTTCATAGCTGCCATTATCTTGCCCTATGTTACAAATAAGCTCCGATTCTGCTAAATCACTAAAAAAATATTGGAAAAATAATACAGCATGAAAGGGTACTAAAAAAATAAAAATAATGTAAAAAATATAATTGAATATAAAAAGATTTCAAAAGATAAAAGAATAAAAAATAAAATAGTCCAACATGAGTAACTTCTAGACTTTTACTTAAGAAGAAAGACAAAATATTATACGTATTCTGTCAAATCTCATGTATGTTTGTACATACTAAAAATCAGATTTTACTTACTACTCAGTATCTTCCACTGTACTCTCATTGAGTGTGGCATATCCAAAATTTTGTTCTTTTGTTTCGAAGTTATTAAGTTGTTCTGGTAAGCAGCTAAAAACATTTCAAATCTAACAAAACGAGTATAAAAAAAAATAATAAAATTTCCAAAATAGTTTAAAATAGTTTAGCCTACTAGCGGCAACCCTAATCTAATACACTAAAGAACAGCAACATCAAACTGGCAAGCGTAGTCGCCAACATGACATTTAAATATTAAAGATTATTAAAAATAGTTTCATGTTTAAGAAAAAAATATTTATCAACTTATAAATAATTTGTTAAAAAAGCACTAAGAGAAAACTATCCTTACCTTGTACTAGGGTTGCCAACTTTTTTGAGAAAAATAAAGTACTTTGCCTTTTGTGTGGACAAAAAAAAGTTTTGGAAAATAAAAAAGAATTTTTTTAATTTAAGATTTTATTGCCTTGAAAACATATTTTTGGTATTTTTAGCACAAGCTAACAATTTTTGATTGGCTTTAAAAGTTTCATAACTACTATTACAATCTAAATCTAGATTTAAATAAATAAACAGTTCATTTTTTATTAAATTTAAAGAGGCTCTGGTTCTTTCTTCTCTCCACTTTATATTCATCACTGAGAATACTCGTTCAGAGAAAGCTGAAGTAGCAGGAACAGAAAGTAAATAAGAAATAATTTTCTTTATGTTTACTAAAGAATCTGATGAATTTTTAAGAACATACTGCCATTTTTCAGCAGTATTTTTCCCTGGAAAAACTCGGTCTGTTGCTATTTTTTTGAATTTCTTTTAGCAAAATGGTTTCAGAATATAAATCGTCCATTATAATTTTTAACTTTTCTTGTAACTTTAGCTGTATAATTATTTTGTCAAAGTCTTCAAATTTAATTTAATTTTTAAAGATACAGTGCTAATTATTGAAAGCCAATTGTTTTCACTAAAATCAAACCATTTTCTAAATAATTTAAACTCTTATCAATAAATGCTGAAAAATTCCTTAAAATTGACTTAAATTTTTCAGGTGATGACACTTCAAGGGAGTTTAATCTTTTCTTTGATTCATATCCAAAATATTTATCAGTTTTTCTTTGTGTTAATTCTTTTTTAAATTATCCATAATTTTATATACGTCTAATATGGTTATATGGTTTCCTTCCAGATGTTTGAGTGTTTTATGAAATATATTCAGCATATGGCTTGTAAAATGTAAATAGAGTTCAACAAGTTGATAATCCTCTTCTTCATTTAACATTAATAAATTCTGTAAAATTACTGGACAATCATCACCCAAACTTTTAAAATAATTACATATTAGCTCCCAATTAAGTAAAAGTGTATCAATAGCTGGAAGTAGAGACAACCAACGAGTGCCAATATGGCGTTTGATTTCATGAAATTCTCCATCAACCATAGAGACGAATTTTTTCAACTCTTCTCTTCTACAAGCCGATACTAAAAAATGACTATAAATTTTTAAAACAATATTTTCCATGTCACATGTTAAGCAATTCATTGCAGCTTTAACAGTAGTGTGGATAATATGCGCATGGCAGTTGCCTTTTATTAGGTTAGGTACTACTTTTTGCATATTTGTAAATAATGAATGGTGAATTCCATAATTAGCATTTGTATTGTCTGCACTAAGTCCAGATATTTGGCTAAATGAAAGGTGGTAAAAATCAATAGAGTTCTTGATTGCTGCAAACATGCCATTAGCAGATTCGTCAGGATTTTCATAAAAATTCAACAATTTATTCTGGACCTCCTTATCGACTGAAAAATATTGTACCACCAATGGAAATAATTTAATATTTTTTCTGTTTGAAGCATCTGTCTGTATGCAATAAAATACTTCATCATTACTTAAATCATTTATGACAATTTCCAGAGCATAGGGTCCTAATACTTCTGTCACTAATGCTTCCATTTTTGTTCTCCCTAAGTGAATCTTAGTGCTTGTCTTGGAATCTGCATATATTATTTTGTTTAATTTATTTGAGCAATCCATGCTATTGTACGAAAGATTATGCTTAACAGTGTGAAAAGTTAGTGCAAGCTCAGATGCTGTAATATTGTCATCACTCGATCCCGAACATCCTGTCAAAGTATTTAAAGTTAAAAAAATTTGCAGCACCCCAGATGTTTTCTTGATTTTAGATTTAGTTTTGTGTTTTTATGTTTCTTGATGCTGCTTCACCTGGAAACAAAATTAACTACTGACTACCATCACCTACCACCACCAACTAACAACCCAATGATACTATTTTGGGTAATAAAAAAGATCATGCACATAAGCACATTTCAACATAACAATGACTTGTCCTTAAAAAATCTGACCAATTTCTAATCAAGTCAGTTTTTATTAATTTAAAAGTTTTCTTTGCAACAAACGGACCAAACTAGTTTGACGTTTGAAACAAAAATAGTCAAAGGGCAAATAATCTACATACCTGTCCAATTCCAGCTGATGAAATTGTAAAATTTAGGGCACAAATAATGCATTTTGCAGAATATTTATCTTGAGGATCGCTTTTAATCCATGGAAATTCATTTTCCCATTCTGCCTTATATTTTTGTAATTGTTTAGGTTTCTTTAATCTTGCTTTCTTTGGAGTTACTGGTCCATCAGTAGTACTATAACTTTCAACATCTTTATCTGAGTCATGTTCCATTTTTATCGACGCACAAACAGTTTTTATTTACCTTTTAAAACTTAAAAACTCACTAACATTAACATAACCTTCTTTATTCCTAGAGAAAAACAAAGAGTTAACCTAGAAAAAGACAGTGAAAGACAGTAAACAGCTGTTTCTGTAACTGACATTTCACATTTCCATTTTATAAGAGCACGTTCGGTTTTCAGTTCGATCAGGTTTTGGTCATTATAACGTTCGGAATTTAAGGATTTTTTTTGTTTAGTCAGTTTTAATAAAGGTTGAAAATAAAGTATTTTTGGATACTTTATGTGTATGCTAAATTTTAAAGTATAGGCACCAAAATAAAGTAGGATTCGTTATTATAAAGTATGGTTGGCAACCCTACCTTGTACTGGGCCCATCGTCTGCACTGTTTACTAGCTCCATTGCTGCAAAAATGCATGTAAATAATGAATTTTTAAAAACACTGTTCTTCTTATATTATTATTATATTATTATCTTAGCTTACCCTTTTTTATAATTTTGGATGTCTGGGAGTGCATATTTAAAAAACTAATCAAACACACACGAATAAATAGAACTAACGGTTTTTTTAATTTAATGCTGCATTAAAAGGTTATGAATGAAAACAAACCTGGGATTATAGGGTTCTATCTTGAAATTTCCTGTAAAACGGAGTTCTAACTGCATTCAGTTAGAACCATGTTATAGCAACGGCCGTAGATAGGCCGCCGTTTTACCACAAAGTTGATTTAAATATGGCTTCAGATAGAATCCTCTGTAGCACCAGTAACCGTCACCCGAGTTCCACAGGGTTTCAAGTACATTTTACAAAATTGTTCAGGAGAGCGTTTTTATGGTTTAAGATGAAGTAAACTTTGTAAATATCAAAATGTTAGCCAGTTTAAACCGGAACCCACTACAGTAGTCAATTTTTGACCGTTTTATGCAAAATAGTGTTTAGCAGTAATATATTAAAAAATCTACAAGGTGTTTTTAATAACCATACATATGTACTTAGAACCATGTGGCATTTTAAGCCTTCTTTTTAATTAAATAAAATTAAAAGTACAGCTTTTTTTATAAGTTTTATTAAACCAAAATCAAACTAGATGCAAAGTACAATAACAAATTAAACAAAATCTTGAAAACAAAACATAAGTAGCTGTTTTAATGAATAATAATAATTCAAAAAAGATTAAAAAACATAAACTAAAAAATACAAACTTTATTTTCTACATTTGAGATCTACGATACTCATTTAATAACGACTTCATATATTCTTTGTCATTAGAACTCATATATTTATATGATTGCTCAATATGCTTTAACTTATCTTCTGGAATTGAAGGTCTGGTTTGAATCTCCTTTAGATTTTCGAAAATTAATTCATTAGGAGATTGTGTTGATAAAACAGTAGCACAAACGAAATCTTTGCTATAGTCAGTGCTAAAATATATGGAGAAAGGATAATCTTTTATAAATTTAAGTTTTTTCACTTTCGTATATGGGACTTTTTATAATTTATATTTTTCGAAGCATTATGAAAATCAGTGAAATTACTGTTTAGGTGAATAACACGAAACGGTTTTTTATTATCAATTTTAAGCAAAAGGCGCACAAGACCCAGTGGAGACCATACATCAGAAATTCTAAGTTGCTTCTCAATTCTCGAGTGTATATTATCAACTTCTTGGATACACGAATGACCTGCAATAGAATATTTCATTGTGATAGTGTTGATGTTGGGATGTTGATGTAAAAATCTTCCAACCGCAAAAGATATAATTGAGTTGCGATTCTGAGGAACGCAGCTATCACTCCATGTTATTATATTCTTGATATTAGGATGTAGAGCAAGGACTTCTTTAAGAATTCTTATAAAGGCATTTGCTATATCATTCCCGGACCTTCCACAAAGTAGTTCTGTCCATATTACACAAATTTTATTTTTGCCCAAGGATTCATATGCTGTTAGGTTATACACATTTAACTTTTTCTTGTAAAAAAGTTTTCCTATTTCGCAGTTGGGCAAGTTTATTACATTTTGTAAATCGAAGCATATAACAACTGTGTTTGGATCGTCAATCTCTTTATCATTTTTCGTTCTAGCCTCATATTTTCTTTCATTTCAATATGCTTCTTAAACTCTTCCTTATTTTTCTCATTTGTCTTTTCTTCTCTCTCCAATTTTCGATAAACCTCGCAGATGTCACATAAGTCTTTTTTGGTTTGAAGAAATCAATATTATATTCATGATTGAATATGTACCGATACAAATGAAGCTTAACTGGATCTACACCATCTTCCTGACATTTATCTCTGTACAAATCATACATTTTTTGTATATTTAGCTGAGGATATAAATATTTTTTGTTACTTTTTGATCGGCAATAATGTGATTCAACAGAAGGGAATGATTCAATATGGCGCCGAACACGGTCTTTAGTTTCTTTACTGATTTTGTCCTTATTTAACTTTTTTTCTCTTTTGGTGTTCCTTGACCATTTTTATTTTCATGTGCATTGTAAATTGGCTTTTGACTGATTCCGTAGGTAGTTAAAAAAAACTTTTGCATACTCGAACTTTTTTTTCATATTGTGTAAAATAATATTCGAATGAAAATGAACGGTATGTAGACTGAGTACTTTTTTGCGCTTAATGGGGACTCGTATTGTGTTATTTAAAAGATAAAAAGTTTTCGAATTCTGATCAAGAGCGTAAAAGGCATCCCGATATTTTTCTCTGTCGGTCTCACTAAATTTTTCCTTACATTTAAAACGGCATTGTAAAGTACAAGCCATAGCAGGTTTGACTACCTTCTTTGGTACAAAGTTTCCTCTTGAATTAACGTGTTCCTCCCCAGATTGGTATTTTTGTTTACGTACATTCTTCTTCCAAGCATTAGGATGTCTAGCTCTTTTCCTGGTTAGTTTAGGTGCCATTTTTAGAGGTGTTTTATCGCTCTCACTCTCGGACGAAGTGTAGTTAACCAAACGATACCTAAAAATTACATACAAAACAATAACCTATTTTCTTAAATTTGTTTTGTTATTAATAACATACTTTTCTAAATTATCAGCTGGTCTGGTACATAAAACGTCTACCTGATCTGATGATCTGCAGATTGTATTTGATGTTGACGGTCTGTAAAAAGGTACAAAAAGAAATATTTAATTAAATAACCATAAGAAATTAAAACAAATTATCGCTAAGTAAAAAAGAATTAAACTAAGTTCCTCACCCTGCTTCATATTTTGTACTGGTACCAATACCCCTTGAATCTTTTGCTGAATTACTCTCACTACAGCTTGAGCTGGATACAACCAATCTAAATCAGAAACATGTTAATTTTAAGGTTGGGATTTTATATCGTAAATTTTAATCACTTACTGTCTTTTAACGGACATTTTTCTGTCATTTTCAGGCATGTATTCTGAACCAGAACTTTCAAAATCGGACCACATTTCAATGTCACTCATTTTTATTCTAAAACTTTAAAAAAGTAACACGAAAAGTACACTACGAAATATTCTTTGTTTACAACACGCCGATAAAATGTACTTAGAACCTCGTGGCATAAATTAAATTCATGGTGATGTTACTTAGAACTAAATGGAACTGGTGATTACTTCGCCATCTATGATCTAATAAGAGTTTTATCAAAACTGAACGATGCAGAATTCTTTTTACATAAGTAAAGTGGCAAATCTCAATTTTGTCCAAAAGTGTACTTAGAACCCTGTGGAACACAGTTTGTTTAAAAAATTAAAAATATAGTATTTCCATATATTATACAGGGTGTTTAACAAAACTAATACCGAAATTTAAACATATTTGATCATTTGCATTATACGCGAATCTTTCAAAAATTATAAATTGAAAACTTTATTAGGGAATTTTAGTGTAAATATAGTTTTTATATATGGGGTATTTTAAAACTTCTGAAAAAAAATGTAAATAAAACTCCTGATATACATATATAGTATGGTATATGTATACGGTGTGTCCAAGAAAAGGATCCTAAGCATGGGAGTCTCAATACCTATTGGAGATACAGCTTAGGTTAAATTAGGAAAAAGATGTGTTTTTAAAGCTTATTTACATGCCGTTTAGAAACTTGAAAAAGTTTCATGGCCTGCTGAGATATTTGGCAAAAACGAAATTTTAACTATATCGATTTTATTTTTTTATGACTTTATTTGAAGAGATATAAAAAAACTCATGACACCTTTTTATTGGCACTTTTTAGCTACTACATGATGGTATTTTTAGATTTTATACCCGACGTTTCGTTTTTAAGAACCCATCATCAGCTTTATTTTTTTATATGCTCGGAAAAAAAGTACCCCTGTATCTGATCCCATTTTTCATTACACATTCAACGATGTATCACATGTCATGTTTTAATTTTTAGTTAAAAGAACGAAGATATACCATTTGCAATTGCAAATGGTACATTTTATTATTCCTATAGTAAATACAACATTTTTACAGATTTTTTTATGACGGTGTTCGCCATTCTACCGAACTGCCTGACAACATTAAATAAGCACCTGAGCTTCATAACTTTTAACAAAAGACGTATACAATATTTACGGAACTAATTAATTTATTTTTATTAACTGGTTAAATTTTTATTATTATTATTATTTAAATTTTGTTTTGTACATGGTGGCGCCTTTTCGTTGACCTTGCAGGGTATAGCGAAAACTAAAAGAGATAGAACAAATCTGATTGCGAAAGTTTTAGGGACTTTTCCGTAAAATTCAGTGGCGTACCTACATTTTTTTATTGAATTTAATTTAAAGTTTTAACACAAAGTTAGGTTTTTAAATGGTACACCCTGTATATTTTATGACTAATAGAAATATATTTAATTTGTAATAGTTTTGAAAATATAGCCATCGTCCGAAATTCGATAATGAAATAGCAATCTTTAAATAAAACACCCTGTAAATTTTATTACCATTAAAAGACCGTAAAAAGTTACCATATTTAAAATTATTTTCTCCAATAGTTTCGGAAATATGAGCATCCAAATCTGAATGCGTATATCAACTATTTTTGGATTTATATAGTCATATTTCCAAAACTATAAAAGATAAATATATCAAATGTGATATTTTGTTAAATCTTTTTAAAATATCTTTTGCAACGGTAATATAATATACAGGTTGTTTCGTTAAACTGAGGGTGACCAGATTTCGAAACTATCAAAAAAATAGATATATTAAATGTAATATTTCTCAAAGCTCTCAAGAAGACCTTCCTATTGGTAATAAAATATACAGGGTGTTTTATTTATAAAAACCCAACTTTGTGTTATAACTTTAAAATAAGTCATGGGAAAAATGTAGGCACGCCACAAAATTCTATGTAAAAATCCCTAAAATTTTTCTATTTAATTTTCTCTTCTATCTCTAATATCAAACAAGTTACAAATGTCTGGCCAAATTGACAAAATTTGAAAAACACCCTGTATCTTAAAAACAAATCAACTTAGCCATAGTTTGCTTTTACCATTAAATTTGTTTCAAAAAATTAAAATCGAGACTGCACAATTAGATTTGTTCTATCTCTTTTAGTTTTCGCTATACCCGCAAAGGTCAACAAAAAGGCGCCACCCTGTACTAGCCAAGTGCTAAATAAACGTAATACTTAGGCCGTGTTTCCACGGGCGACTTTTGAAGTTGATATGGGCCACAAATCGTTGTTCGATAGTAGCCGATCCGACTACAAAAAGTAGTTCGTCCAGCCGCATTTTGCAGGGCTACATTTGTTTTGTAGTCAGTTGACGTGATTAGCGACTGATGGCGTTAGAAGTTTAATTGTGGTTGTCAAATTTACCGTGTAAAAATGAGTCAAATTTTAGCATTGTTTGAAACGAAATTACAAGCTGGCGACAGTAGACCACATAACAACCAATTTTTGTGGCCCATATCAACTTCTAAAAGTCGCCCGTGGAAACATGGCCTTATTTATTTATAGTTTCGCACAGCGGAACGTTTTGCGACATAGTGAACTTTTCATATGTTTTTCTAAACAAATACCTTGACTACTTATACATTACCTGCAAATACCCTATCAGCGATAATAATGAAAACAAAAATGTTGCTATTAATAGAGAATGAAGCTTCCGCCCCCAGTAGCTACGTCGAGCGGCTGTTTTTGACTTCGATGGGAGGTTACTCAAAAGTCTACAACTAGCGGAATTTTGATCATATTAACTGGAAATTTTTCCACAATATTTTTAAAATGGTGTGCTTTAAGAAAAATTCAATAAAAAAAAATATTTTTTTGCCTTCGTTTAAGACCCTCTTACCACCTTTCACATGAGGCACTTGTTAATCGATAACTAATAACTAACACAGTTTGTCAAATAATTCTCTATTCTTTGTTGTAAGTACATAAAATCGGTTGGTATTGTCGTCACTACTATTTCTTTTTTAGAGTTTTGGGTTTAAGTAACCTAACATTTCCGGACGATTTTCTGTTTGGTGCCGCAACGACCGCATATCAAGTGGAAGGTGCATGGAATGAGGACGGAAAGGGTCCAAGTTTATGGGATAATTTAACTCAGACATATCCTCAACTAATTTTAGATAGAAAAAATGGAAATGTCGCATGTGACTCGTACCATAAATGGCAGGAAGATATTAGAATAATTAAAAGCATGAAACTACAAGTTTATAAGTTTTCAATTTCCTGGTCAAGATTACTTCCAGATGGTAAATATTTTTTATATAACTTTTTTTTCTTAAATGCAGCCCTGGATTAATTTAAAAATGCATTTAATTTTTCTTTGCTATTTACAACGCTGGCTAGGGGTTTACAATTAAAGATTTAAAACTATTAGTTTTAAAGCAAAGACCATTTTTTTGTCTGATTTTGTCCTTACAAAGAATTTTAGCGACAAAATAATAAATTATTATCACTAAAGTTAATGATATAAAGATCTTAAAAATTGAAAAAACCTTATCTACACAAAAAGACGGGGACACTCTCTTCACGCCCTGGGGTCCGTCAGAGCGACTTTGAAAAGATTATGGCTTTCAAATGTTGGCCTTAACTGGGCCTAACATGGTCTCGTTCTTAGCTCCAACTTCCGAGCGCAAAATCATTTTGTCAGAATCATCACGTACACTCGCAGTTACTGCCGCTATATTTTCTGCACTACGGCTTATTTGGTCAAGAAGAGTCCAAATTTTGTGATGGTACAGCCAATAGTCTGGACCATAAGTTGCCGAAAGCGCACAGAAACACATTGCTTGGTCTTTTCAGGATAAATTGTTCAAACAGTACTAAACACAAATACGCATAAAAGTTTGAAATTTGGACCCTCTTATCTATCCATAAATACCTACTAGAAAAAGAAGAAGAAGAAAGAAAATGAATCACCCCTTAGTTTAAATTCATATGCTTCGCCCCTTGCTTGCTGGAATTTATAAAGCGGTAAATTATACGCCCTGTGTAAGTATATACAGAGTGGCGCCTTTTTGTTGACCTTGCAGGATATAACGAAAACTATGAGAGTGGACAAATCTAATTGCACAATCTCGGTTTCGATTTTTTAAACAAATTCAGTGGGTAAAGTAAATTGTGACTGACTGGATTCCTTTTGGAGGTACAAAGTGTTTTTTAAATTTTGTTAATTTGGCCAGGCTCTTATAACTCGTTTGTATGTAAATAGAAAAGTGTTAGAGATTTTTACGTAGAATTCAGTAGCGTACCTATATTTTTTCTATTCCCTTTTACATATTTTAATGTTATAACACAAAGTTAAGTATTTCTTTTAATGAAACACCATGTATAGTCTATCACTAATAGAAATGTCTGCTCAAAAGCCATAAAAATGCCACCTTTAATATATGAAATTTTGATTACTTTCGGAAATAGTTATTGTTAGGTGTTTAATAATAAAATAGAATTTTAAAATAAAAACACCCTGTATATTGTATCACAATTTAAAAGATATTAAAGAAATATTTGATTTAAATATTTACATTTCTCTCATAGTGTCGGAGATATGAGCATCCAAATCTTAGTGCATTAGATAGGTGTAATGAAAATTATATTTACTAATTTTTAGGTTTTGTTGGCCACATTTCGAAAACTATTAGAAATAGACCTATAAAACGTAATATTTTGCTTAAGCCCTCCTAAATATTTTTGTAATATCAATACAATATACAGGATGATTCATTAAAAAAATTCCTGACGATGACCATATTTCCGAAGTTATTAAAATATAGATATATGTAAATTTATTATTTTTAAAGCTTTTTAAGATTTTTTTATGGTGATATGATGACTAGGTGTTTCATTAAAAAAACAACTTTGTGTTATATCTTTAAAATTAAAGTCGATGAAAAAAAAATAGATGTAGGCTACTAAATTCTTCCTGAAAATCTCTGAAACTTTCCTATTAATATTTTTTTCTATCTTAAATATTAAGCGAGTTACAAGTCCTGGTCAAATTGTGGAAATTTCAGAAAAATCAGACCTAGGTGGAAGACCCGAAAGGGCGCCACCCTGTACATATATTTTAATGAAGGATTGCCGCTTGATAAATCCAAACAAGCAAAAATTTAGCATGGTTCTGGAAGTCTATAATAAAAACTATAATTGTATTTGGATTAGAGACAAAATATGATTAACAAAAATAAAAATTAGTATCAGAATTAAATAGGCCTAAGGTAATTCATTTCATTTAAATTAATAAACTGGTTTATTTTTAAAAGTTTATTTTTGTGACACTGTATATTTTTATGGCTTTAAAAAATAAAATAAGAAAAATCAAATCACTAAAAAGTACAATGACAATAACGACTCCAGTGCATTTATTGAATTAAAGTAACGTATTTAAGTTTTTTAATAAAATTAAATTTAATTGTAAAAAAATAAAAAAGGCTTTTTTGTTTTAGGAACTCTACATCATATTAACCAAGCTGGAATTAACTATTACAACAATTTGATTAATGCATTAATAGAAAGCAATATTATTCCGTTTGTAACTATTTTTAACTTTGACATCCCAATGGCACTTGAAAACCATGGTGGTTTTATGAATGCATCAAATATTCAACATTTTGTCAATTATGCCGACCTTGTGTTTCGCACATTTGGTGACAGAGTAAAGCACTGGACTACATTTAACGAAGCCCACGCATATTGTAAAATTATTTTTGTAGATCTATTAGCCAAAGTACAAAATCTAGATGTGGGAAAGATAGCATACCAATGTGGCCATAACGTTCTCTTAGCACATGCAAGAGCGTATCACGTTTATAATAAAAACTACAGGCCTTCCCAAAATGGTAAATCCATTATTTTTGCTTGGTAATTATTAAAGCATACAAATAATAAAAAACTAATCTGCCATTTAAAAACCAACACGTTTTTATCTAAAACTATAAAACCTGAATTCCTTGCCAAACCCAACTACAATTTGTTATTAAGATAAAATAAATCTCCACTGAATTCATATGGATCAAATGTGTATCGGCAATATTACAAAGCTCCTTAATATCACAAATTGGCACAAGTTAGATTTTGATAGCGGTAAAGTTATAAAGGTATAATAATTTATTACCTTATTTTATTTTACTAATTAAAAAATGGTGCAAAAAATACCTTAAAGGCACTCTTGTGAAATTAAGAAAAACGTGGTACGCCACTTCCAGATATTGACGACAATATGTCAACTACTCGCCAAGAGCAAAAATTACCTTTACAATTACTTTATGCCGTTACTTAAGAAGTAGCTGCCAATAGATACTAAATAAATTCAGGTAAATGGCATTGATATTTTAAAATATTTTAATTGTGCAAGAATAACGAAATATCATTAACATATTATTTGAAATTTGTTAAAAAGTTTGTAACAAACAAAATATTAAATACCTACTTTACTTAAAATCAAAAGTTTTGCCCATAAAGCGTGTTTTCAAATTACGACAAGAAAATTTAAGGGCGTGGCCAATTTTATGAAAACAAGTTGATATAAACATAGGTCCGGAAATTCTTTGTTTCTAAGATATATAGGATATAGGTGTTAAAGTTTAAAGAAATACTCTGGTTTTTATTAATATCTAAAATAAACCTTTTCTAATTTTAATAAAAAATTTCTGTGATATTTATTGCAATAGAAAGTTAATTTAGCCTTGGCCTAATTTTAATTAGTGGGAGCAGAAGCAGCGCGGAACGCATCTTAGATCATATTAGTGACAAAAAAATGTACGCAAATGACTTCTCATGCAACTTTTATAGTTTTTTGAATGAGACCTCCTAAAAAACTTTTTTACGTAGTTAGTTGTTTTTTCAGAAAAAACCTGAAATGCGCTAAATTGCCTATTTCTGGACCATACAAAAAACATTAAATGCTATTGATTAATTATGTACAAAAACAAGGTGCATAAAGGAACTTCAACATTAAAGGAGTTTTATTATTTCATATGGCCAATGAACCCCCAACTATTAAAAACTGCAGAATGCTACCATTTGAACGGGTGCGTTTTTAAGAACGGGGTGAATTTAGCCCCTTTTCAGTTTTTTGAGGATAGGTCGAAAAGAACGCACTTTCCCAGGTAGTAAACAGAAAAGTTCGAAGCAAAAAAAAAACACAAAAAAAAACGCGTTTTTTATTTTTATTTTATTATTATTTTGCCTTTAATTTTTTTCATGGGGTTTTAGGTATTGGCAATGGTTTATAAAAAAGAATCATCATCCTTTCTTAATGTGTTTATAGTAGTCGAGAAACGATTTTTTAAAGTTTGTCACTCACACCATTTTTCGGCAGTTTTACCTATTTTTCGACTGACTGCCTTAGTTCCATAAAATCCCTTTAATTTTTAACCCCACTCATCCTCTAGCCCCAAACATTAAATATAACATGGAAAAGCTTCATATTTAGAATAAGTCTGTAAAACACTTCTCTGAATTCCTAGTAATGTTGGCATTAGCGGTAACGAGAGGGCCGAGCTTTTGGTAAAAGCAAGCCAAGCACAAAAAATCAACCTTATTTTTAGCCCAAAAGATCTGCGAGTATTCTTAAAAAACAAGATCAAAGCCATATTTCAACTTGAATGGGATCTTCAGTAGAAGACAACAAGTTACATGAGGTTAAGGACACAATCTTTACAAATACCTCCGTGGAAAACTATTCCAGACACCCTCTCGCCCTCATGACCAGACTTAGAATTATTACCAAATCCAAGAGAAGTCGGTAAACACTACATCAACTGGGCATGCTGCTTTCATCAATTGAACGGGCTAAAAAATGTGTAAAACAGGCCAGGTTGATGGTAGTTGACCGACCCCTCAATAATCCATGTTGATTGGGTGTGAGGCATTTTTTAATTTTATTAAAAATATTCTGGTAGATTAGCAATTTGAAAAGCTTGGAGAAGCCGCATATGAGTGAGAGTGGTCTATAATTCTAAATATCCGCTTTATTTCCATGTTTAAATATAGGACAGATCTTTAAAATCTTTCAACATTCAGGATATACAGCCTGCCCCAAAGATAGATTAAAAATTTTGCATAAAAGAGCAGCCAATACATGAATAATGTCTTTAACAAAAAAACTAGGGATCGAGTCAGGCCCATGATATAGTTTAGGATTAGGATTTTTGGATATTCTAACTGAATCTACTTGGTTAAAAAGTTGGTATTACAATCGAATCAACACTCATTTCACATGGTAGACTCTCTTCACCTTCATGCATGGGAGGATTGTACACACTACTAAAGTAATCAGCGAATGCCGCAATTATATTTGTAGGACTATTCAAAATGCGGTCATTTTACCAGGAAGAGAACAATGATTCTTTTTTGATTTATAAAGCGTCAAAATACAGTGGGATAACTAAATATTTTATTTTCTATACTATTTATATAAGTTTGATAAGACCTTTGGATTAACTGACTTGTATGGGTGTGTAAAACCCTAAACTTGTGATAATAAGTCATATTTTTAGTTTTTTGAAATTTTGTGCAATTAAAGTTTGACAAAACCAGATCCAAATATCTACCATTAATGTTAGCTATATTGTTATACTGTTCCAAAACAAAGAGATCCATGAAACCATGTGTCACCTGTATCTCTTAAATTACAAACATTAGGTAAATTAAAATCTCCCATTACTAATAATTTTTTACCATATATATGTTCTAAAGACTCGATACATTTATAAACTCGGTAGTAAGCATCGACATTACAAGATGGCGGAATATAAACTACAAACAATATAAAAATAAGAATATTTTTAAAAATCTTACAACCCACCATGCTAACATCAGGTACCAAGTTTACAAGATCACCAAAATCCAGAGAATGCACTTCAAGTTCGTGTCTAACTGCCACCGCTACATCTTCACCTCTGGTACCACTTCTATAACATCTTATAACACTATACTAATTACAAAAAAGCTCCAAATTTTTAACCTTCCAAGGATCAAAATAAAGAAAGTAATGTTATTCAAAACCAAAGTAACGTTACGTCCACAATTGAAAATACGTCGAATATCCAAAATATAAAAATACTACTGAGAAGTATACAAAAAGAATTAAATACTCTGCAGAATCCAACAGAAAAAACACCTTGTAATACAGTTGACAATGATCTAAAAAAATCCAATAAAAAAGAAAAGGATAGAGAACGTATTCAATTAAAAGACGTAAAAATGTGGAATTTCGAGAACACGAAAAAATAAGAGAATTCGTGATGAAAATTCAAAACAAAAGGAGAGGGATGCAAAAGCTAAAAGGCTTCTAGATAAAGAATATCACGAAGCATTAATGCAAAAAGAGAGAAGCCCAAACTAAAAAAATGGAAGATCCGGTTTATCATGAGCTTAAAAAAAAAAAAGATAGGGAAGCGCAAACATTAAAACGTCAGAACCCAGAATATGCCGATACATTGAAAACAGGCAGTTGCCGAAAAACGTAAAGATCCGGCATTTCGTCTAAAAGAAAAAGATCTAAGAGATAAAAGACAAATATCAAATTCTATAGTTTACAATGCGGTGGAACTTGAATTTATAAATAAAATTAAAGAAGGCCCCACAACAGTTTGTAGTTGCTGTTTACGTTTATGGTTTCCAAGAACCTGTGCAACTATACAACGAGAGACACTAGAACGAAAAGCAGGAAGAGATTTTTGTATGAAAATTTATAACAACAATTCATCAGATATATTTTGCAGTTCTTGTCGCTCTTCTATTGGCCGAAAACAAGTTCCAAAGTACTGTGCTCAAGATTATAAAATAATTTTTAACATACCTGACGAATTAAAGGGTTTGACGGTATTAGAAGAAAGGATGATTGCTGCTCGTATACCTTTTATGCAAATTAAAAGATTAGGTTACTTAAAAGATTAGGTTACGAGCGCCAATGTAGTATCAAAGGACAAATAGTTAATGTGCCTCTTAATATAGATACAACAGCCAAAATTTTACCAAGAAATATCGAAGATACACATACAATTCAGTTAAAGCTAAAGAGGAAAATGGAATACAATAATGCCTATATGTATGAAACCATTCGACCGGCTGTAGTATTAAAGGCATTAAATTATTTGTTAGATCAACCATTATATAAATCATAAGGTATCAAATTATTGGGAAAGTGACATTAATACATACAATGAAAGTATACAATTGGAAAATACTTTACAAACTATAAGTCATATTGATAAAGAGGAAAATCTAATAAATATTGATAATATTGACGAAAAAATATCCCAACTAAAATTATCCAATCAAATAATTAAGGATAAAATTGTAGAAACTTCTAAAGATGATGAACTTTCATCAATAAGTGACAACGATGAAGTTGTCGAAAACTTAAATGAATTGTTAAATCCTGGGGGACAAGAAACCTTACTTGATAAAAATGATCTTGAAAATATAGCATTTGCACCAGGAGAAGGGAATAAACCCATTCATTTAATAATTGATCAATATGCCGAAGAATTATCATTTCCTACACTGTTTTGTGGAAATAAAAAGAATTTTATGCTAAATACAGCTACAGCGATGAAGTAAAAATAATGAGCGCAAATATGGATCGTAGGTTTTCACGGACTGACTTTTTTACTTTATATGTGCAAAAAACTACAACTAATTAGTGTAGTTAATGCAGTAAATGTTTATATAAGACAAAAAATAAACCAATTTGGCCAATATACCGCGGACCAAGTGTTACAGCCACAATTCATGGAACAGTTAATCAAACGTGACCTAGGATTTGTATTTCTAAAGAATATTAGAAGCGCCCCTGCTTACTGGCAAAAAGAAAAACTAAAGCTGTTATCTATGGTTCGGCAATTTAACCTACCGACATTATTTGTAACCATATCAGCAGCAGAACTAGTTTGGTTAGAACTAATTGTAATCCTAGTGTCAGTTGTAGATCACAAACAAATAACGGAAGACGAGGCAAACGAATTACCTTTTGAAGAAAGAGTTCGATTAATAAGATCCGATCCTATCACTTGTGCTCGTTACTTTGACAATCGTTTCCGATTGTTATTTAAATATATGAAAAGTAATGAGGGTCTGTTTAAAGAAAATCCTATTGAACACTACTATTATAGGATTGAATTTCAACATAGAGGATCGCCACATGTTCACGCTCTTCTGTGGCTAAAGGACGCCCCGAAATTTGATGAAGAAAACGAAGCAAGTTTTACAAACTGTGCCGAATTTATAAACAAATACATTACTTCAGAGAGCGAATTAGAAAGTGTCCAAGATATTATTAAATATCAAAGACATCATCATTCGAAATCATGTAAACGAGAAGTTAAAGGTAAGACAATCTGTCGATATGGTATTCCATTTTTACCGATGGATACAACAATAATATTAACACCTAAAAGCAATAATGATAAAGCAATTGTAAAACTATATAAAGACAAATATGCAGATATTAGTCGTTTCCTTAATAACAATTTTAATAAAAATTATAGTTTTCAAGAATTTTTAAATAAAATTGAGATGACACGTAACGATTATATAAATTTGTTAGAAACATGTATTAAAAAACCAACAATATTTTTAAAACGTCAGCCAAAAGATTGTTTTATTAATAATTTTAATGAAAAAATTTTAAGGTTGCAAAGGTCAAACATGGATATTCAATTTATTTTAGATCCCTATGGTTGCATTACTTACATAGTTAATTATATAAATAAATCAGAAAGGGGGGTTTCTAAACTTTTAAGTGACGCCTTGAGCGAAATTCGCAAAGGCAATTTGAGTCTAAAAAATCAGTTACAACAATTAAGTCATCTTTTTGAACGCAAGTGAGGTCTCAGCTCAAGAGGCTTCTTACTACATTTTACAATTGCATATGCACGAGACTTGCACCAAAGAAGTTTATGTTAACACAAAACCTAGTAATCAAAGAGTTAAAATGCTCAAATCAATTAAAAATTTAAAACAATTGGACCCTGGTAGTTATTATATTTATGAATTCAATATAATTGACCATTATAAACAACGTCCTGATAAATTATCAGGTCTTTGTTTGGCAGAATTTGCTGCATATTATTTATTTCGAACAAATAATAACAGAGTAAATACTACCAATCAATTAATGCTAAAAGATAATGGCGGCTTTTTGGTAAAAAAAAATCATGCAAATATTATTTCCTTTAGGCGCTATAATTTGCAACAAGATCCAACTAATTTCTACCGGGAACAATTAATGTTATATTATCCTTGGCGTGATGAGTGTCGGGATGTAGAAACTGTCGATCATCAAATGTTATATGTTGCGTATTATAATGTAATAAAACAAAATAGGGATAAATTTAATGTGTTAGATGCCGATATGTTAGATTTAGCATTACAAGAAGCTGAATTACGAGAAAATGAGTTTCTCAATATGATAGATGACGTAAATTTAGACGATGAATAATTACCTTATGGCTTAGATGAACCAGATTTTAATCCATTTAACGATAGTTTAGAACCTGATTCTAACACTATAGAAAAACAAACATTTCCCACTCCGTACCAAATTCCTGATAAAATTTACGAAGATCAAATGTCTTCTTTAAATTCCAAACAATATGAATATTTAAATCATATTTTAAATAGTATAAAACAGGGCAACACTATTTATAATATTGTAGGGGGTGGAGCAGGTGTAGGAAAAAGTAGGCTTATTTCTGTTATTTATCAGTCCCTATTACGTCACTTTAATTCCATTGCTGGAATTAACCCAGAAAGTGTTAAAATATTATTAACTGCACCAACAGGTAAAGCTGCTTTTGGTATAGGAGGCGTTACACTCTATTCTGCTTTTAATTTGCCTGTTAATCAATATGATCAAGAACTAGTCCCTTTAAGTCATAGTACCGTAAATACATTATATTCCAGTCTTTTAGATTTAAAATTAATAATAATTGATGAATATTCTATGGTAGGTGCAAAAATGTTTAATTATGTAAATCAAAGACTGCAACAAATTTTTAAATCCGATAAAATTTTTGGAGGAAAAT
>JACEGR010005168.1:0-76822 GCA_014170235.1 Listronotus bonariensis
TTCTCCTGAACTTTGTTATTGAAGTGAGAAATTGTGAAATTTTGACATATTTGTGATAGTAAAGTGTACTAATAAGTTTTGGTAAGTAACCTATTTACTTGTAGAAATATTACATATCAATTTTAATCATAAAAATCTTAAATATTGTACATTGGAATTTAAGGTTATTAAAAAAAAAAAAAAAAAGTGCCTGGAAAATAAAAATGTTTGAACAAATCTCATAAAAGGTGGTAATTATTTTAGTGTAGAAACATTATTTTTACAAGATCAGTAAAAATCTTAACGCTCGGTAAATATTTTGAATTTAAAGACTTATATTTAAGTGTGTTCCCAAAGCTGTTTAAACTTAGAGAAAAATAAAGTAAAAATATTTTCTCCCTTGTATATATCAGATTAAAAATAAATTTTTCGTAGTTTACTGCATATGATATTTACAATTTTTGTACATTAAATTTTTTTTTTACCCCTGGGAACAAGAAAATCAGATCCAACTTAAAGTGAGCTTATATTATTGAATTTAAAATATTTCAGTACATATGATATTTTTTTTTGTTTAAATCGAGATTAGGACTTCAGGAAAACATATATTATTAAGGTATCAACCCTAATTTTGAAAATAATGGCTGAGAGCGTAGTGGCAAACTCAAATAGATCTAGGCATAAGTGTTCCAAATTTTTGGAGGGACAAGAATAATTGTATTTACACCACTTTTTCGCACCCTGAAAACGGGGCAATCGTCCGGGTTCCGCATGAAGGTCAGTTTTAAAATATTTCAGTACATACAATATTTTTTGTTTTAAAATAAGGACTTAGGAAAACATATTTGTAAGGTATCAACCCTTATTTCAAAAAATAAAAAACGATTTACCTAAAATCTTATTTTTCAAAAACATGCATGGGAATAATGCGGTTTTCTGGCTTCCTTATTTTCAAAAATAGTATGGGAACACAAATATTTGTTATTCTTAGCATAAATATTTTAATTTTTTGTTTAAAGTGCGATAAGGAGTTAGGAAACATATTTGTAAGGTAGCAATCCTAATTTTGAAAATATTATAGTTAGAAGAACAGTGTGGCTTTAAAATAAATATTTTGGTTTCAGTACATACAATATGTACGATTTTTGTGTAAAAGCGAAATTAGGGCTTAGGAAACATAATTAAATATAATTTGTAAGGGTATTAGCCCTAATTTTTAAAATATTAGCCGAGCGCTAAAAGAAGAGTATACGTTTGTCAGAATTAACCTAGGAACCATAATTAAATTTGTAAGGGTATCAACCCTAATTTTTAAAATATTAGTCGAGCGTTACAAGTACAATGATTTTCGTATGTCAGATTTAAAATTAAATAGGTCAATTTCTAGACATAAGTTTTCTTCAAATTTTTGTTTAAATGATAAATTAGGACATTAAGAATAAATTTAAATATAACTGCATAGGGTATCTACACTGCCTTCCCACACGCAGTGCGGCTCAGGTTGAATCAGATTTGTATGCATTTTAATTTACTTATTTTAGCCAATTTCCGTTTCGACCGGGTGTTGCTCCGTCGAGCGGGACATAGGGAATCCCATATAAATTTTGGAGTAGTCAAATATTGGCTCCCCCAATTATTTTAGAAAAAAATGCTATTAGAATTTATTGTAGAGCACAGTAGGTTCCACCCAAAAGGCAAATTTAAGCATTTTTCAACCAACCAGTAAAGAGTAAACTGCTTAATACTTCTGCAACGTAGTATCTCATTATGTACCCTGTATTCTAGAAATCAACAATAAAAACACCATATCGATTTATCAGTGACAATTTAGATCATTAATTTATAATGTTATTGCCAAAACTGAACAATTTTATACGGGAATTTCAAAAAGAATCCTCGCATTTCATTTTAGTTTACAGCTTATTCCAACAACATTTAGAAATCAATTTATGACGAAAATATCAGGATTTAATCAAATGCTCAAATATTCCTCCATTAACTGCCAGACAATAACCCAAACGATTATAAAACTCATTTCTTACGTTGGCTAGTTAGTACATCCATATTCTGGCATATTCAGCGGAAATAGCATTCCTTAGCTGGACTAAATTTTTATATTTTTTATTGGTAGCTTAGTTTTTAAATGTCCCTATAGAAAAAATCGTTTGGCGAAAGATCACGTCGATTTTCTTCACATTTGCAATTATTGATTACTGTGCGTGTAGTTTCAAATTTTTTATCGTCCGTTCTATTGTCGATTTACTTGGTATTGGCCTATTGGGAAAATAGGCTGCAAACATGTCCGCTACTCATTGATAACTTTTTCCCTGGTAAAACCATTTTATAATAGTGATTTTTTATTGATTTAAGTTGTTTATTATGACAGAAGAATGATGTGACATTGATCTGACAACTGGAGAGTAAGAGGTTAAATAATTTTTCTAGTATTTTTTTATAAACTTCTAATAATACAAGGCTGGTAAGAAGATAGGAGATTCGTAACTTATTTTAGCATTTATCTCTTAGCTGGCAGCCTGAAAAGAGCTGAAATTTGTACACTGGGTACAACTTTTCGTGCTCTTTAAAAAATCTTTATTATATTTTCTTCTAAAATAATTAGGGGAGCCAATATTGGACCACTTCAAAATTTACATGGGATTTCCTACGTCCCGCTCGACGGAGCAACACCCGGTATAGGATATTTTCTAAAGCAAATGCAGAATGTTTTCAGGTAAATTATTATTTAATGCATATTATACAGAGATACTGACTTTAGGATTAATTTACAACTGCTTCGGGCCTTTTTAGACAAATATAATGGTGTTTTTAGTTGTTACAGAGTCTTAATCAAAATAAGCCTTAAAAATATACAAAGGGTTTAAAATATTTGATTATTTAGCAAACTGCAGTATATACAGAATCTTAATAAGTATTAGTAATATACAGAGGGTTTAAAATATTAGCTTATTTAGTATAAGCATAAAAATGATGGCAGTATTTAATATACAGGGTCTTAATAAGTATTACTAATATACAGAGGGTTTTAAATATTAGATTATTAACTGCAGTATATATACAGGATCCTAATAAGTATTAGTAATATACAGAGGGTTTAAAATATTAGCTTATTTAGTATAAGCATAAATATGATGGCAGTATTTAATATACAGGGTCTTAATAAGGATTACTAATGTACAGAGGATTTTAAATATTAGATTATTTACTGCAGTATATACATGATCTTAATAAGTATTAGTAATATATAGACGGTTTAAAATATTAGTTTATTTAGTTAACAGTAGACAAGGTCTTCATAGGTCTTAGTAATATACAGGGGTTTTAAATATTAGATTATTTAGTTAACTGTAGACAAGGTCTTAATAAGTCTTAGTAATATACAAAGGATTTAAAATATTAACTTATTTACTGCAGTATTATACAGGGTCTTAATACGTTATCAGGAATTTTTAGTATATTAAATCGGGTATATCAAAATTTGGTAAATATTAAATATACTACAATAATTACTAGTAGTCATTGACTTTAATCCCTAAGTTAAATATAATAACTTTAGAGCCCCCTGTGGTTTCTGTATAAATTGAAGAAAAGCTAATACATTTTAAACAATTTCCTATTATATTTTAAAAATTAACCAAGTTGTTAGCGCCTTATACACGTTAAATATGCAATACCACTTCCGGTCGTCAACCTTGTTTGGGCTCAAATAAAAGATCTTGACTTGTAGATTACAAAGTAAGCATTTTTATATATTTCAACTTTTTAATTTATAGGTATTAAATCTATAATAGCCATTTCCGGTCGCAACTTCCGGTCGTCAGCCTTGTTAAGGTTCAAATGAAAGGTGTTGACTTGTAGATTACGAATTAAGAATTTTGATAGGGTATTTAAATGAAAAAAACCTATTTATTGATAACTCTTTATTATTAATATAAAATTTTTGAATCCTTGGAAACTATACTAGTTAACAATGTCTTTAGCTGTTCTAATAAACTTATATTAGGACAATTGATACCAAAGAAATTTAAAACCATTCTTCCAGACATTATAAAACTATTGGTAAACTCGTCAAATTCATAAAACATGCCTTTTCGAATAAAATAAAGCCGTCCATTAGTGTGCGAAACAAAGACATCACCTGGACTATAGTGCCTCCTGTGCCGCGAGTACAGTATAAGAGTTTGGCAACTAAAGCATTTAAAGTGTGGTCAGAGGATTGCTACCTTAAAAATATGTTTCCTAACTCCTTATCGCACTTTAAACAAAAATTTAAAATATTTATGCTAAGAATAACAAATATTTGTGTTTTCATACTATTTTTGAAAATAAGGAAGCCAGAAAACCGCATTATTATTGTATTTCACAGGAACTTTGAAAAATAACAAATGTGTTTCCCATGCATTTTTTTGAAAAATAAGATTTTAGGTAAATCGTTTTTTATTTTTTGAAATAAGGGTTGATACCTTACAAATATGTTTTCCTAAGTCCTTATTTTAAAACAAAAAATATTGTATGTACTGAAATATTTTAAAACTGACCTTCATGCGGAACCCGGACGATTGCCCCGTTTTTAGGGTGCGGAAAAGTGGTGTAAATACAATTATTCTTGTCATTACAAAAATTTGGAACACTTATGCCTAGATCTATTTGAGTTTGCCACTACGCTCTTAGCTATTATTTAAATTAGGGTTAATACCTTAATAATATATGTTTTCCTAAAGTCCTAATCTCGATTTAAACAAAAAAAGAAAAAATATCATATGTACTGAAATATTTTAAATTCAATAATATGAGCTCGCTTTAAGTTGGGTCTGATTTTCTTGTTCACAGGGGTAGAAAAAAATATTTTAATGTACAAATATTTCTTTTTAAAACAAAATTGTAAATATCATATGCACTGAAACCGAAAAATTTATTTTTAATCTGATATATACAAGGGAGAAAATATTTTTACATTATTTTTCTCTAAGTTTAAACAGCTTTAGGAACACACTTAAATATAAGTCTTTAAATTCAAAATATTTACCGAGCGTTAAGATTTTTACTGATCTTGTAAAAATAATGTTTCAACACTAAAATAATTACCAACTTTTATGAGATTTGTTCAAATATTTTTATTTTCTAGTCACTAGTTTCAGTATATTTTTTTCTAATAACCTTAAATTCCAATGTACAATTTAAGATTTGTATGATTAAAATTGATATGTAATATGTCTACAAGTAAATAGGTTACTTACCAAGACTTATTAGTACACTTTACTATCACAAATATGTAAAAATTTTACAATTTCTCACTTCAATAACAAAGTTTAGGAGCAAATGTGTCACCGGTTTATTATTCAATTTTTGTTTTGCAAATGACTTATACTCCTTTATCAACAGTTGTGGTTATGTGTGTGTACATGAGAAACAAACAACTACAGTGGTGGACAAAAGTATTGGCACAGCTCATATGTTTGAAAATAAAATATCATTATCCTTGATTACAATTATTCCAAAAATAAAATAAATTTTTTATATTATTCTTTTAACCAAAATCCAAAGTTTACATAAAAAAATTTGTCTAATCCAAATGAAATAGAAACAATAAAATAAAAATAAATAAAATATTAGAACTTGCTTGGACAAAAATATTGGCACTCTTAATATTTACCAAATATTTGAAAGATAAAAATCGCTGAAAAAAACTAATATGCAAATATGTGTTTATTACTTTTATTAAACATCAATATCGTCTATAGTTTTGGTGTGTCTTGGTGCAAGCATTTGAGAAGTAAATTTTTTAAAGAAAATGGGTCGCAAAGGACAGGAAACTACAGTTTCTGAAAGAAAAATAATTGTAGATCTGCACCGTGAGGGTAAATCATACTCTGAAATTGCAAATATAGTGAGAAAGAGTCGTTATACTATCCGTAGTGTTGTAAAAAGATTTAAGGATAGCGATAATTTTCAAAACAAGCCACGAACGGGGCGACCATCAAAAATTACAGAAATGGAAAAACGAAAAATTATTAGAGAAATTAAAAAGAATCCCCATACCTCAGCGTCAGAAATTACCTCAATGATTAGAGAACAGGATGATAAAGATGTTAGTGCCAAAACCGTTCGAAGAGTTCTGCATCGTGCTGGATACAGAGCAAGGGTTGCAAGAAAAAACCTTACATTAATAAAGTCAACCAAAAAAGCGTTTGGAGTTTGCAAATCGATATGTTGATAAGACTAATGAGTTTTGGGACCAAGTAATATTTTCTGACGAAAGTAAATATAACATCTTTCATTCAGATGGGCGATCTCTTGTCTGGAGGAAGCAAAACACTGAACTTGAACTAAAGAATTTGCACCAAACTGTTAAGCATGGGGGTGGAAGTGTGTTAGTGTGGGGGTGTATGGCTGCAGGAGGTGTTGGAAATCTTGTCTTCATTGATGGAATAATGAACAAAACCGTTTATTTGAATATTTTAAAAAACAATTTGAAGCAAAGTGCTGAAAAATTAAATATTGCCAACAATTTTTATTTTCAACAAGACAACGACCCGAAGCACACAGCTTATATTGTTAAACAGTGGATAGCTTATAATGTGCCACATCAGTTAAACACTCCTCCTCAGTCCCCTGACATTAACCCAATTGAAAATCTGTGGAATGAACTAGAGAAGCGAATCAGAAAACATCATATTTCCAGCAAAAGTCAATTGAAGGAAATTCTTCAACAAGAGTGGACGTCTTTGGGACAAGAACTAACTCAAAAATTAGTCCACTCCATGCCAAACCGACTAAAGGAAGTGATAAAGAGAAAAGGACTTCCGACAAAATATTAGATTTGTATATAATTATATTATTATTTAGTGTGCCAATACTTTTGTCCATAGAAATTTTGCCATTATTTTTATTTTTAGTTAATTTAATATATTCAAGAAGAGTTCAGAAATTTATTTTTGAAAAAAATATGTAGGTTTTGTAAGAATGTTCAACAAATTTAACTTTTTATATTTGTTTACATTTGTATTTGGGAAATATATATTTTTATTTAAAAAATATGTGCTGTGCCAATACTTTTGTCCACCACTGTATGTTTTTCTTGAGGTTATATTAAACATTATTAAGTTTTAATATACCTTTGGCCCTATAAATTATTTTTAAAGCTGCAAATTATACAGAGTGTTATGACAAACATTATTAGTTTTAATATTAGATTAGATTAGATTAGATTAGGAGGTAGATTGCATATCCTCTAACACTGCAACCTGCTCAGGTTTATTGTGTGTCCTCCGTCCATAGGTTAGAGCACGCTATCCAAGCCGGTCTGTTTAATCAGACTCCACAAGCTTGAAACTGGCCCCTTGGTATATCTTGCCGCTTTAGGTTTTTCTTCACCCAGCCTTGCAAACGGCAGACGACAAAGGGCTTCGCAGTAGCACCATACGTGTTCTGCGGTTTCTTCCTCCTCCTGGCAGAACCTACATAAGTTTTCTTCTGCCAGGCCCATAGTTTCCATGTGTTTATTCAGTCTGCAATGACCTGTCAGTTGACCCACTATTATTCTTACTGCCTTCCGGTTATAATTCAGAAGGTCTTTTGTAAATTCTGGCGAGTAAGCCTTGATGAACACTTTCGCCTGACGCTGTCCTGGTGTTCTCCTCCACCAGTCTTGTGATTCCCTCATAATCCATGATCTAATGGATGACCTTACCTGGCATGATGGAATACCACAGTAGGGCTCAGGACCTACCATTGTCCTACCAGCCCCCTCCTTTGCCAATTTATCAGCTTCTTCATTGCCTTCGTGGCCTTCGTGTCCTGGTACCCAGCAATGATTAGCTTGTTGGACGCACCCACCTCTTCCAGGGCAATTACGCAGTCCCGCACCAGCTTGGAGCTGATTTTGCATGAACTGAGTGCCCTGATGGCTGCCTGGCTGTCCGAATAGATTACTATGGTTTAATACTCATAGCTCCTTCTGATGATTTCCCTAGCGCATTGTTCTATGGCTACAATTTCGGCCTGGAACACAGTAGGGTGTTGTCCGAGACCCAAGTTTATTTTCGTCCTTGGTTTGTCCCCATATATACCTGCTCCAACTCCTTGGTCTGTTTTGGAGCCGTCTGTATACCAGATTAGGTCGGCTTTAATGGGAGGCCCTGCCACCCAGTCCTTTCTGTCTGGTATTAAAGTTTGAAAACCTTTGTTTAGCCAGTAGCTTGGTACCATTTTGTCTGAAGGCATCTCACACACTGAGTTGACTTCTTGGTCCTCCTTGAATCTCCATTGTATGGCCTTTTCCTGTCTTATGATAGGACTCTGGCCTTGTTTGAGACGGTATTATACCGCTTTCACTTCACCCTGTATGTAGATGTGAAGTGGCGGTAGATTAAGCAGCGTTTCCAGTGCTGCAGTAGGGGTCGATTTCATGGCCCCCGTAATACATAGACAAGCGAGTCTCTGTATACTTTGTAATTGCCTTATTGCCGTCTTTTGTAGCGTCTTTGCACCCCAGGCAATTGACCCGTAGGTTATCATTGGTCTGACGACCATTTTGTATAACCATAGGTTCATCTTCGGACTGAGTCCCCAATTCTTTCCGCAAAGTCTTCGGCATCTACCCAGGGTAGTTCTTGCCTTCTGAGTGACTTTGCTTAAGTGTGGTCCCCAGGTTAGTTTTTGGTCAAAGATGACTCCTAGATATTTAACCTCTTTTGAAAAGGGGATTTCCCTCCGTTGAGCCTGGAAGGTCTTAGTCCTTCAAGCTTTAATATACCGTTTGCTAAAAGCTATAAGAAAAATCACCGTAGGATATACAGGGTGTTATAACAAATATTATCAGGTTTTTAATATATCAGTTGTCCAATAAAGTATTTAAAACAGTAAATTATACAGAGTGTTATGACAAATATTATTAGGTTTTTAATATACCAGTTGTACCAATAAGCTGTAAATTATACAGAGCGTTATGTCTAATATTATTAGTTTTAATATAAGTACCGTTTATCCCAATAAATTGTAAGTTATACAGAGTGTTATGGCAAACATTATTAGGGTTTTAATATACCGGCTGTCCTAATAATTTATATTAAAGCTTTATGTTATACAGAGTGTTATGGCAAATATTATTAGTATTTAATATACCGTTTGTCCCAATAAATTACACGTTATACAGAGTTTTATGGCAAATATTATTAGTTTTATTATACCGGTTGTCCCAATAAATTACAAGTTATACAAAGTGTTATGACAAATATTATTAGTTTTAATATACCGGTTGTCCCAATAAATTGCAAGTTATACAGAGTGTTATGACAAATATTATTAGTTTTTAATATACAGTTTGTCGCAATAAATTACAAGTTATACGGAGGGTTATGGTAAATAAGTCTACCAAATATTATAAGTTAGTATTTTAATAGTATTTTAATGCTTTGAACGACTGTTGAACTACTACAATTGTGCATATCCTAATTTTAACTCAATTCTCCTCTATATTTTTATTCAATATATATTTACTTGTTCGAAACCTATTACGTATATTTTAGAATTAATTTTGAACCTTTAGTATTTAGATTCAGGGTATTTATCTACAATTTGCATAACACCTTGACGACCAAGTGATACCTCTTATCAATTTCTAATATTATATTGATACAAATAACCTAATAGCCGATTAATATTTAAGGGTAGATTACCTATACCTAACAAGTTTATATGAAAACTCAAGCAATGTACTTGCCCTGTAGGTATAATTAATTTTATTTCCGATAGATTTTGTTACAAATAAATCACAAGAGAGAACTTACCTGTCTAGATCTGAGTCGTCCACTGCAACAGCTTCTGGAAACCAACCTGTTTAAGGAAACCACTCACAAAAACCGGCTCTGTTTTAGAAAACCGCTAACGAAACCGACCTGTTTAACAAACCGACCTGTTTAAGAAACCGCCTCTGTTTTAGAAACCGCCTCTGTTTTAGAAACCACTCTGTTTTAAAAACCGCTACCTGTTTTAAATACCGCTTACAAAAACCGCCTCTGTTTGGAGAACCGTTCGACGAACGACCTTGTTAAACAGCTGTAGACGACATCGAAGACTTGGTAAGTGTCCTATATATAATAATTTATGTCATTTACGTTAGTGTTGATAACGTCTGTTATCTACATATGTATTTAATAATAAAACCCTCTTCTCAAGGGTCGGTGCTGTCAGGTTTAGTATAGGGTTGTCAGATTTACTAATGGTGTCACGCATAATATTGGCATTTGCCATTTGACAGGTGACAAGTATCACGTAAAAGACCTGTTTAGTATCATCTATTTTATTGTCTGGTGTATTTTTAACCGCTTAAACTGTTTAGGCCCAATTTACACTCAAATACCATAGTATTAATAATTGTCAGTATTAATATTAATAGATTTATTAAAAATAAATTATTTACAAAAAGAATGAGTTAAATCGATCCACTAGAAGCCGAGATATACGCTAAAAACTGTTTAGGCCCTATTTACACTCAAATAACATAATTACTAAAAATTTTAGTATTAATATTTGTAGATTTATAAAAATTAATTTATTAACAAAAAGAAGGCCCTATTAACACTCAAATACCATTATTAACAATTATTAAAAATTTTAGTACTAATATTTATAGGCTTATTAAAAATAAATTGTTTAAAAAAGAATGACTTAAATCGGTCTACTAGAAGCCGAAATATACGTTAAAAACTGTTTAAGCCACATTGGCAACATGCGCAGACCCTAAAACTCATTTTCTGGCTAAACCATTATAGTAAGGTTTGCGCAAATAGCGGAAAAAGTACCTTCGGTACCCCGGCTGATAACGATCTTTTATGATACTCTTATATAAAATATTTTTAAAAAATACCCTAAAGTCTTATTTTAGGGGTTAATTTTAGGAAATATACAAAAATTCTTATTTTATTATTTTTAAATATTTGACTAACTGTAATTTTTTTATGATAATTATTTTTACCTTCATCATTTTGTCGATATTTTTACAATACTCCACTCATAAAAAGTTTACGGTTATGTCAATCGTTTAACAACTAAGGCTAACAGGTGAATACCCTTGCGATCGTGGCCCCCTTCCCTCCGCCTCCGGGGCTTAGGCGTGAAGCCCTGAGCCCTGGTCGTCGGGCCCTGAGCCCTAGACGTGGGGCCGAAGGCTTATCCGTATAAATTTTAGGTTATGTTTCAATCATAACAGTGTCCGAATTTCTAGGTTATGTTGACGTCATTTTTCGCGCATGCGTAAGAGCTATATAAGTTTAAGATTATGTCATAAGGCGTGGAGCGCAACCTCTGCACGTGGCGTTCGGCGTATATCTTCATAATCCGCCATGTTTACACTCCTATTGGCCGAATAATTTTTGGGTAGGCCCTATTGGTCAGGAAAAAATCACAGGTTTGCGTAGATATGACAGGTGACAGGCGCCGTTTTTTAACGCATGCGTACGACCCTACGATACAGCTCATACACGTAAGCAGACACCACGTGGTTCGCGAAATATGACAGGTGACAGATGACAGATTGACCACGCCCTAAATATTGCGTCACACAAGATTCCTAAATATGACGTCAGAGATTTGACGCATGCGCAGTACCCTAAAATAGGCGTCGCTCAAGTGCTTGATTCTGATTGGTGCGCGCAAGGGGCCCAAGAGATGAGCGCGCGCAAGGGGCCCAATCTCTACTGGTATGGCAACCGTTTATCTCTCTTTTTTATCACCACTGGCACTATCGCGTTAGATCGCAGTATCCATTTAGGATAACATCGCTGCTAGTAATAAAATGTTTGTTTTAACATTTACTCAAAAAACTAATGCTTATTCAGTATATTGAAACAATTTAGCTAATACATTTTTTTTATCTTTGGACAAACCACGAAGGCTAAAAGCCTAAATACCTACTAACACACAGTGGGTGTCTTAAGCGAGGTAAGAGGGAGTTTGTTGACACGGGACTTGAAGATTTGGGGGAAAAAAGACCTTCGCGGGCAGCAGGTTCCACATTCTAGAAACTCTAGGGATAAAAGAACGAACAAAGTGGGAAGTTCGAGGCCTGTGCAGTTGGACCGTATAGAGATGCATACGCGCGGCACCACGAGTTTCTCTGTTGGGAACCGTGAGTGGAGGAACTATACTGGACAGTTCTTCAGAGCAGAAGCCATAGAGTACCTATATAAAAGCGATATGTACATATCATTTGTGTTCTGAAATTTTAACTTTCTGTAAAATGATTTATGTTTTGTGTTACTTGCAATGAATTTTAACGATTATTAATTTATACCACAAATGTATGTATTTTCGCTTCGAATAAAATTAAGGTACGCAAAAATGTTTCTTAAATACTTCACTTATAAATATGCATGCTACACTTTATATACAAATACCAAACAAGGCTTACTTTAAGTTAAAAACAGTGAGTGTAGCGTTTAAATTCCAGGTGAGATGGTTTCTGCACGATGTGTAGGAAAAGGGTCGTATTTCCAGACTGCTTTCGTCCGTTTGAAGAGCGTTGCATGCTCGGTTAAGTATTTGTCATGCTATGTTTTAATTAAGCACATATTTTACGACAAGAAGCCAGACTGGCTCAAAGCGAGCACACGCCAAGGGTCGCGAAACAGGCAACTATGCCGTTACGACAACATCAAAAGGGGGATAAATAAAAAGGTTTTGCAGCAACAGTTCGTTATGCTCAATGTTTTAAATTTCCCAACCATTTGAGGTTTTCTTTTTAATCGTTTAGCATAGCCTATATTTCAGTTATGATGGTTTAATGTTTTTCGGTCCGTTTATATATCCCAAAATGTTTTTAGCGTTTTTTTTTTATCATGAAGCATTTTTACACTTTAATATTTCTGGGTTTATTTGGACCTAATACTTTTAATTACACATGAACATAAGAGAAAATTTTTATAATCGTAAATATTCAAGGATACAAGTAAAAACGAAAAATCCATTTTAAAAATACCTAAAAAAGTTGTATTTTTAAACTGAAATTTATTGCTACCAAAAAATATTGTTTTTAGGCTTTTCTTACGTTTTGAGCCGTAAATGATATTTCTAAAAATCATGTTATATTCCAATATAATAAATTAATGTAAAGTAAAAAAATATATTTATTTAAATGCGTAGTAAATATTTTATGAATAAAGAGGCTGCATGCTCATACTGCAGAGAGACTCTCGAAGTCTCTTCTCTCGTAGTCTAGTCAACAAGTTCAAAAACGTAAAAAATTAAAATAAAGTTTCCTGAAGTGTGTCCGATAGCGTATTTAAATAAGAATGATGTCTAGAAAAATGTTTTTAGGGGCACATTAGCACATAAACAATTGTGATTGTGATTACCAAAATATAAAAAAAAGATGCTTAATTTTTTTGTTGAAAAATAATAACATTTTAGTAATTTTAATAAAGGATCCTAAAAGAGGAGAAAATTTGTAATAAAAAAGTCAACTACCGGAACTCTATCTACATTATTTATAACTTTTTAACTTTGAAAATAGGGCTTTGCAATGTGGTTAAGGCAAAGGCGCGTCTAAAAATACGGTATATCACCTAAAATATTTTCAGTATAGTAATGAATTAAAATTTAAAGATTTTAAAAAATATGTCGTAATATAGATAACTAAATGAAAAAAAAAACCTCGGTTAGAAAAAAAATATAATAATTTTTTCCTATATCTGTTTTTATAAATTACGGCATAAAAAATAACACAGGTTCGCATAAAAAAGTGATCTATGCTTGGTATCGGACAACAATTTTCTTACGTATTTTTTCCCCTAAACCGGAATCTAAAGTCAAAACTATGGGTCAAACTGCAAAAAATGGTGGCGAGGGGCTCTAGCATTGTTTTTAACCAGCAAGGGGGTTATGTAGGACCTTGTTTTAAAGTCCCTTTGATACATCAGTCAACGCCAGTCTAGAACGACTAAGCTGTCTTTTGTTTTTAACAAAGTTTTTATACCTATGTACAACATAACCCCCTTCTACTTTAAAAGAAAAAAATTCCAGTGTCATCCTTGGCACTAGCAGTTCGACTTTTTGCAGTGTGACCTATGGTTTTAACTTTAAATGTGTATGCCGCAAAAAAAATACGTGAGAAAATTTTTGTGCGATGCCCAGCACAGAAACTTTTTTTTGTGGACCTGTGTAATTTATATAAAAAATTTGCGCTTCTTGTAGCTCTTTTGATATAGGTACTTAATAGAATTATGCAAAAATATATATTTTTTTATTTATTGTTTTATTAATTAAAACAAAAAAAGAAAATAAATAAACACTTTCAATTGCAATAATTGAAAGGCATATAACTTTTTTTCTTAAACTTAGCTTAGGATACAAATCGTTAGAAATCATCATCTTATTTTGAAATATCCCATCTATATTTTTTGACAAAACCTTTAGTTTAATATGTTTTTATATAATTTTAATTTGTATTCGTATCTTTATCTAGCCTTAAAGTTTTGTTATTGTGCATCGAAATACTGGTTAAGAAACTAAAAGATCTGGGAGGTCCTAAGAGACAAAAATTTCTTTATACTAGATAAGAGAAAAAAAGAATTAGAGTCTTACGGGAATGACTGACTCAGCTAGGCCTAATTTTTTTTTAAATTTATTTAAAAAGAAGATATTAAAAATAACAGATCACGAAATTATTTTTTCTACAAGCATGCTTAAGACCTTAAAACATCACTTTCCCCTACGAATTTATTATTATTGTTATTATTATTTTGTAATAAATATGTCATTGGTACTTTTAACATTCATTTAAATAATTTATTTAATTAATTCATTTAAATAATAAACTTTTGTTAGATTGTAATTTAAAATAAACTTTACAAAATTTATAAATTGTCTCTTTTATCCTATGTAGAAAAATATTGATCCTAACTCTTGCGGAAAGTAACTTTATCGCACTTAGCTGCTTGTAGGTAAAATTGCGGTAATTCGCGTGCGGGAAAGTCTAACTTTTCGCATTTGTTAGAATAATAACTATTACTCTTTTAAGGCTTTTTAACTTCTTTTATTTTATGCCTCCTTTTTATATACATATTATAAGTATTAATAATAAAGTTATATACGAGAAGAAGTAATATAAGTGTATAAGTTGCCTTTAACAACATAGGTATCTAATTGATGGGAAGGTGACGACCTATAAAAAAACTATATAATAATTTTTAAAATTATTAAAACAAAAAATTAGTGTTATAATTTATTTGAATTACTAAAACTCTTAAACTCACCCTTCCGAACTAAAATTTAATATTTAGATTTATACGATCTGAAACAGATGACTCATTTGGAGACAAAACTTATCAGCTACGTGCAGCCAAACGGCCGACTGTTGCGTATAATTGGAACTAAACAAGTTCATGACTGCGTACTAATTGATGTCTATTGCTAGGTTGTTTCGAAATAACGAAACTGAATCGCATCTCGCTACTCTTCTCGTTTAAAATTAATTAAATATCATTGTCATTGGCATAATTGTTTTTGTTTCCTCTTTAATCACATGCGGAACAAAAGTTAATTGTTTTTGAATTTGTTTCTTTTTATTTATAGAATTATCTTTAAAAAATATTTTTAAAACGACGAAAATATACAAGCTGCTCCTGAAAATGTGGGAAGTCTACCGGATATAATAAAAACACGTAAATAAAGGTTTATATAGGGTGTTTCCTAATTACCGTTAAAAAGTTAGGGTTTATTTATAAATTCATTTTATATGAAACTAGGTCCGAATATGCATTGTTTTCAAGATATAGAATAATAAACAAATAACTAATTGTACTAAAAACTGTTACTATAAATGACTTAAAAATGTTCCAGCAATTTTTTTAACAAAACGTACTTAGTGACATTTACCCTTAAATAGTCTCCTCCGTGGCGCAGTGGACAGAGCTTTGATCTTCGAAGCCAAAGGTCGACGGTTCGATTCCCAGCGGGGAGACATATTTAGGTAGTAGTTATTTAAAAATAACGACCGTGGTGGCACTACCGCGTTGTCTAAAAGGTACTGTGAAATGCATAACTGCATGTTTCAGTGCTTGGACAACGTTGACGGAACAGAGGGAACGATGGGCTAAACATCTAATAACCCGGCACCCACGGTACTCTGGTATTTAGGCATATGCCTTCGTGGGATCTCAAAAAGAAAAAAAACCGACAATACAACAGTAAAATAAATGTTGCAATAGTTTTTTTAGTTTTTAGCGCTAAATTTAAATAAATTACTTTTTAGGCCATGACTACATCCATAAAATATTTTTTGTTTGGGTGCTTTTCTTAATTTAGTTGCATAAGTAATACTACCTACCCAAAGTCTACCAGGTGTTCGCTAATGAATAGTACACAGAAAAACCACAGATTCCTTATGCCAAAATATTAAGATTTAACCAAACATACTTAATATCCAAAAGTTTATAATAAGGAAGATACGGGGGTGTCATAGTAAAAAGAAAAAGTAAAATTTATTTCGATAATTGTTCCCCCATTTTAAATATCTTAATAAAACGGTATCTCGGGGTTTTTAAACATTAGTTTTTCAGATCGAATATTAATTTGTGTGTGTAGACTAGAGGGCGATGGGTACACTATTTAAAATTCTCTAAAACTACCCAATTTTTTGTTACTACTCTGTATGTATGTAAACTAGTAAGCTTCTCTATGCTTTCTGCACAAAAAAGGTAAAAAGGTATACTTAGTAAGAATCGGTCTTGACAACCGTTTTTAAGATATTCACGTTTTAGTTGTTCAGTGCACCCGAAAGTATGTACCTTCAATAACATCGTATTAGCTATAATTACAACTGCTCAGATATAAATAGCTGATGGCTAAAAACTCCTGGATACCGAGTTTTATTCAAATGTTTAAAACATATCAGAAATTATCGAAATGCATGAATAAAAAATATTTATATTCCTTTAACACCCCGTATCTTCCTTATCATTAACTTTTGGATATAGGTATGTTTGTTTAAATCCTAAATGGGCATTTTCGCATAAGAAATCTGTGGTTTTTCTGTGTACCATTAATTAGCGGACACTCATCAGTATCATATGTATATAAAAACACGAATGACTGAAAACTATTCGACTAAACACTATCAAAATCTCTAAAATAAAACGAGTCTGAACCAAGAATATGTGAAGTCTCTAAACTAACCAAAAACATTAACAACTGGAAATCCTTGCAAAATATACAACCAAATGAAAATGGCAAATTTCCACAGTTTTTACCAAACAAAGCTTCGACAGGGCACGACTCTGTCATCAGCTGATAATGCTACCAACTTTGAACAGAACTGCCAACCGAAATTGTAATTCTCACACCCTCAGTCCGTCCCTGACAAAAGCTGTCACCGGTCTTGCTTATGTCTAAACCCCTTCTCATAAAGAAACTCTGCTACCTACCTACCTAAATTAGAACGATGGTAGGTGGTAGAGGAGCTTTTCTCGCCTAAAAGGTACCACCCTACTCACCCTTTAACGGACTCGTAAAGTCTTAACGGACGTTTTGGGTTTTGGGTGAGTCAGTTAGCTTTCCTTCTTTCTTTTTTTTTCTTATATTTTTTTCCTTTTGACCTTCAAATTATGTAAAAAGAATGGCGGCACACCCGGAAGTAAAATGTTATGGAACCCCTATATTCGGATCTCCGGACGAGGGGTGCATCCGGGCGGCCATCACCGCGAAGTTTTATTTTCTTTGCAATTATATGTGGGATCAACAATAATATAAACTTCGTTTACCATTACCTTCAGTCTTAGTCTAAGACCAACATACTGTTTCTAACAGGGCTTAATTAAATTCACTTCGATATCCATAATAAGGATTGGCTAGGCTCTTCCATAACTAACCCTTAAGGAAGAGCAGCCGACATCTTCTGAGGGACTTCGCCACTTATCTCTGGAGTCCATCTGCTTTTCATCTCATGATCCTTCCGAAATATGCAGGCAACTGAGTAAATCAATTCAAATGGGTATTGAAACCTATATTCCACATACCATCAAAATCTGGTTTGGTTTCTTTTAAATCCTAGTTTCGAAAACCGACAGGCTATCATTGAAGTAAAAAACTACTACAATCAAACAATTTTAAAATCCAAAGACTCCTTAAATAATTGCACAAAAACAAAGTTACTATCTTGCTCAAATGGAAGAAAATCTTAATGTCAATTTCACTTATCTTAGCAAATCTTTTTTTCTTCGTATTACACGCTGGACTAGGTCTCCTGACTTTTTAGATTAGGCCCAGATTGTTGATTTTGATATATCCAAAGCTTTGACCAGATCTGCTATTCCGCGTTCCTTAATAAACTTTCTTCCTATGGTCTGGTTAGTTTAGTTTAGTTAAAAACTCTATACTTGGTTCTTTAGTTATCTTCTGATCGTCATTTGTCAGTTATTGTGGATGGCCACTCTTTAAGATTTCACCAAGTAAATGATGGGGTGCCTTAGGGCTTATTACTCACACCAACAAAGTTTCTTCTTCACATTAACAACCTTCTGCCATCCACAACTAATTCCATTAATAGTTTTGTCGATAATAGTACCCTTTACTCTGGTTTTCAGGTTTTCTAAACCAATCTCTTAACCAAAAAAGCGATGCCAAAATCTCTTTCACATGACCTCAATTTAATATTGGATTGGGGCGCCAAAAATCTACTCGATTTTGATACTTCCAAAACACAATCAGGTTCCTTGTCGCTAAAAGAATCATTAAATAATTATCCTTTACTTATGAGTGGCCAAGTTTTGGAGGGCAAAGACACTATTAATCTTGTAGGCGTCACATTTAAAAATAACCTTAACTGGCATAAACACATTGTATCTATAGCCATGGCAATTTCAAAAAGCTTGGATTACTCCTTCAAGTTAAAAAGTATTTTTCTTCTTTTAATTTATTTACTTTGTATGTGTCCCAAACTCGATCTTTCTTGTAATATTAATCTCATATCTGGAGCATGGCGTCCCCCACAACACTTAGCATTCTTGATTCCATTCAAAGAAGAGCTGTTAGCGTCATTAATGATCCTTTACTTACAGAAAAGCTTTCCTCTTTGCCCATTGTCGGGCTGTGGTGGATTTATTGACTATTTAAAGGTACTTTCATGGCTTCTGCTCTGAAGAATTGTTCAGTATAATTCCTTTACTCACGGTTTCCAACAGAGAAATTCGTGGTGCCGCACGTATGCATTCCTATACGGTTTCACTCTACAGGCCCCGAACTTTCCACTTTGTTTGTTGTTCTATCTCTAGAGCTTCTAGAATGTAAAAGCTGCTGCCCGCGAATGTCTTTTTCTCAAGTTCCATGTCAACAAACTCCCTCTTACCTCGCTAAAGACTCCCACGGTACTACCAATCAGTTTTGCAGAGTATCGAATGAAAGAAAGAGTGGTCGATTCTTTTTTGACCCACCCTAATATTTAGGGTGTTTTAAAGTTAAGCTATTTATTTTAACAGACAATGCTTTGGGTAATATTAGGACAAAAAATACTATAAACCATACCATTTTTTTATGTTTATGTATGAGTTTAAGACCCTGTATCTTGATGATGACAAAATTGCAGATCCATGTTTATATATACTCTATACTCCCAAGAACTAATACATTAGTATTTAGGCTTTTATGGTAGGTTTACATCTGACATTTATTGCATAATATTAATGTCAGACAGAAATTCTGGATATTGTAAACGGTTTAAAATGTATGTCGGATAGAAATTTTTATTGTTCACATTAGCCAGAATTTCTGTCTGACATAAATATGTGTCAGATGTAAACCTACCACTAGTTTCGTAGATTGTCGAAAGATAGAAAAAAATAATAAAAAAACAAAGAAGGTTTATTTTTATTTGTTCAGGTTTCAATAGAAATATTAACAATTGGCAAACGCCAGTGGTTGGGTCAAACTTACATTTAGGCCTTAAAACATCAAAACTGATTGAAAAAGTATTTAAAATATTAACAAAATATATATATTATTTTAAAAAACTTTAAGACTATGATTATATAAACTTGTTTTATATAATTAGGTTATGATTTGTTTTCTCTTAATTAGAAAAACCTTTTAAATATTTTTTGCTATATTCTATGCTTTTTAAATATTGGCTTTAAAAAGGCTCTAAAAGGATAAAATTTTTATACATAATTAGTAAAACACAAAGTATATTCCCGTATTATTTTATTAAAATGTAATACTAAGTTAGACTAGATGTGACACTACTTATGATCCCTTTTACCTCCGTATAAGAATTTTAAACAACGTATTTTTACAAACTGTTACATATTGATTTTAAAATAAAGTCATCCTAATTTATGCTACTAAATCAAACCGTTTTGGAAAAAAATACTTTACTTACACTGTTACTCTCATGGCTCGTGGCTCTAATAAATAGCTACTTTTAGCTAGTAAACCTATAAAAAAATGGCAGAATATGCATGCAATAAGGCTAAATATTTGTATTTTTTAGCTTGTGATAAATAAACTTTTGACAATATTGTCACGACTTTACTTTTTTGGAATTTAATGTTAAGTATTGTATGCTTAAAACCAAAAAAAAAATCTATTTGGTTTCCTTCATAAAATTTAATTTTTATTAATGTTAAAACATCAAAACAAATAATTTGCAATCGGTATCTAATTGTTTGGTGGGCTGAAACGTTCGGTTTAATACGTTGCGTTTTATTCGTACATAGATAAACGAAGCGTTGCGTAAGACGTAATCCCTTACGTCAAAAAAAATAATGTTGTACTTCACAATTTATCGTAGTTGCCATGAAAACAAAGACTAATAGAATATGTTGTAAAAACAATTGCTTGTGTTCCGTTAGAAATTAAAAAATTAAAACATTATTTTGTGTTTATGTATTTCCTACTATGTTAAAATTATTTTAACATCGTAGGAGATACAAAAACACAAAATTGTGTTTTTAGTTTTTAAACTTTTAACGGAACACAAGCAATTGTTTTTACAACACGTTCTATTATATTTGTGTTTTTATGGCAACTACGATAAATTGCGACGTCGCCATTTAGTATCAAAAAGATCACCTTCCTACATATTAGAAATATGTTTTTAAAAGAAAATGAAGTAAAGGTGTCTTAGTGTTTTACATTGTTGGAATCGATTTTAGAATGATCATATGTAAAATATATAATTAATTTAAAAATAAAGTTTGACCAAAATTTTTCAACATATTGTATTCCGGCCTGAAATGATCTGAAGAATCCAAAAACAAAGAATATACAGGGTGTTCCATTTAAATATCAAAACTTCCAGTCATTTACGGTAAAACCGGAAGTCGTAAAAACTATCATATACACCTAAAAATTTCTTTTGTTAGTCTAACAATTATACCAAATTTCGTCAGTACCGATAAAGAAATAAAAAAATGGCAACCGGAAAGTGATCTCGTGGGCACCTGGTATTGTCAATAAGAATATTTAATAATCTTTGGCGATCTTTTCAACAAACAACAAATAAATGCAACTAAATATTAACGCGTTCAGTGCAATCATACTGCGCTTTTTTAAAAACCACTAGTTATTTCGAGTACTTTACACAGGCTCTGGTTCTATAGGGTTATATTGTTATATTTTAAATTCATACGTAAAATGGTCTAAAAGTCAAAAAAGTTCCCTATTATCTTAGGAAAAACAATTGTAATATTGTCAAACTTTCTTATTTTCTTTTATTTAAGTTACCATTTGTTGCTAGTTTGCTTATTTTAAAACTTTTAGGTAAACAAATATCGACAAAGTATTTAAAATGGAAAATGCAAATTAATAATATCAGGTCTTAGGACAGTGATATCTATTGCTAAGTTGTTTCAAAAACACGAAACTGAATCGCATCTTCCTAGTATTCTCGATTAAAATTAATTAAACACCTTTGTCATTGGCATAACTGTTTTTATTTTCTTTTTAGTCATATGCAAAACAAAATTACCTAATTATTTTAAAATGTGGTGTGTTATAGTAAGGATAAACTAATTATTTGCTTTTTAAATTTATGTTTAAAACCTTTTTGAAAATAGAAAAAAATGGTTTAAATTTATAAAAATTGTCTTTAATATTATTCAAGGGAGTGTCTTTATTGGATTAGATAAAGCAATACCATATTTATAAAAACAAAAAAACTTTTTTTTTTATTTAAACGGTGATAATATTAATTTAAACCTATAACAATATAAAGTAATATTATAAGCAAATATTTGTTTTTTTTTTTAAATTACTTAATGATCTCCATTCTGCGGGAAGAAGTACCCTTATACCCATACAAATAAAAATAAAAGATTTAAAGAACTTTGTTTTATTACATTTTACTTAACTTTGCTTTTTCAACCAACAGTTTATACTTTTAATTACTAATAACTAACTAATAATAATAACACTTCTTGTTTTTTCACCACAAACACCAAGAAAGTTAAAAAAAAATTCTGCATACAATAAATCAAATTAAATCAGCTTAGTCAGGCACGAAGATTTGAATCCGGCACCTGCGTTTGATTTGGGTAAATAAAAAGATTTAAAAGTTTATAAATAATGATACAGGTAAAAATCCCACAATTGATAGTCGGCGTGGATTAAAGAGACCGTGCTGATATGTCACTGAAAAAGCCTACTATAGTTAATTTTAACGAAAATACTTTTTCAGCTCTGATAATTTATTATACAGGGTGTAATTTTATTAATGGTTTAAAATACAGGGTATGATTCCTTAGCCTATTTTAAGCAGAATAGTTATTATAACATTATGTCCTAAACCTCTCAACTTTTGAGATACAGAGGGTTAAAATTTCATTTTTTTTAAATATTTCTACTGTTCTTTACCCAACTTTCTTTTAATTTGGCAATATTATTAACGACATTAGGGGTCATTAATCACTAACTAAATTACATATAATAAGACCAGTAACGTCTCAAAAGGCAACTAAATAAATATTTTCCAAAAAAACAACGGTTTCCCACTGACTGTGTAAATGTAAAAATCACTTAAATTGCATGTTTTTAGACCATATAAGAAGCATTGCGGGATCTTTTTCTTTTAAAAATACGGTTTAATAATTTGTAATAAGCAATTAGGTAATATAAATATTAAATACCTATTTAAATAGGCTAAGGAATCATACCTTGTATTTTCAGCCATTAATTAAATTACACTCTGTATACTTAATTAGGATAAAAAACTACATTTACGGTGCTATTAAAATTAAACTGATTTTTTTTTATTTTAACTACTTTTATGTCCATGTCATTTGTAGAACCAAAAACAAAAAAAAAGATAAATGTCTACAAAAAATAAATATGAGAAAACGCTATTTTTGGGTTAGAGAATGGTAATTTATGTAACGAGTGCATAAAGTGATACTTTTTTTACAAATGGGAAGTTTGACAGCACGAGCCATTAGGCGAGTGCGGCAATCCCATGAGTAAAAAAGACATTTTATGCATGTGTTACATACTATATTTTTCCACGACCGTATAAAAATTTCCCAAAATACCATTTTACATACATGTTTTATTACTCTAGACCTATTTAATTTAATTTTGGCAGCACAGCCATTATATTGCAACAAAAAATCATAACCTCCTTATTTATAAAGGGACAATTATGCTCTTTATAACTATGCATTTATTACTTAATTTTAGAAAATTGTATATACTTACTTTTTGTAGAAATAATACTAAAACAGTATAAATTCCTTTTCAATTTCTTAGTCATTTAAATTCATTATTACTATTATTTTAAATAATTTATATTAAACTATTTCGCAAACTGTCAAATTTTAAAACTAGTGACACACGAACTAAAAGAAATAATGACGAAATCAAAGGTAACTTGACCGTTTGGTTCAGTTGATATCGCGTTTACTGTTATATTGCATAAATTGATATTTAGGATAATTGTAGAAGGCATGGAAACAAAACAATAATTCAAAGTATGAAAAAAGCTTTAAAGTTTAAAAAAAAATACTTTTTTAACACTTTATGTAGTGTACTTGAATGGAGTACTTTATCTTCATGTTAACGATTTAAAAAACAGCATTTTTTTAACGGTCGGGAAAAATAAATATTTTTTGTGAAAAAATTATACCATTGAAATAGATTTTATATTTTCAATAAACAAAATGTGTAGAAAAATACTCAATTATATTGGTAAAAGTAAAACACTTGCGACAGTATCAACAAATACGAGGAAAAATTTATCAGTTTAGTAACTTTTACCTTTGCCTTATTGTGTACTTTTAGGAATATACAGGGGGTTCAAAGTTAAGTCGGCACTTTTGCCAACTTTCTTATCATAAAAGATACGACTTTGGTGTGGGGAACTGTGTTTTTTCAGGCCAATGAACATGGTAATGTCAAAAACACATTTGAGCTGAGGCACCTGATATGTTATCACGGTTCTCGGATGTCATGTCAGTTTCATAAATTTATTATTAAGTTTTTTTTGTAAAATGTTAGATAAAAAGTTATTTTAAAGTTAAGTCAAAAGATTATGGTAAATTAAGATTTTTAATGCATAAAATATTAATTTGTGAATTTTCTTACCTCGTTTCGTACCATAAGAGACACGATTTTAGTTGGTTGGCCAGTTTTAAAAAAATAAAATTCTTTGCAAGGTTAAGCAAACAAGTTAACTTTGAAATAAAGAAGTTAGCAATAGTGCCGGCAAAATTTCTATTCAATGTAAAGGAAATTTTGAACTGTTAGTGTAAGTATCTTAAAAACTACTAACTTTTAAATAAAGGTTATACTTTTTTACATAAATTTTTGCCTAAAAATTAAAAAACATTCCGTTGATAAAACTAGTTTTACTTACTTAGATGTTTAATTGTCTTTTTTTTTGACAATACCACCGATAGACATAAGCTACGCGAACGCTGATGGCTCGAGATAAGGTTAGTTTATATACTTACAAAATACGATTTAAATATGGCTTAAAGGTCAGGCCACACATAATCGTACCGATCCAGATTTTCTGGTGATAGAGGAAAGTGGGGCAAATTCATTCGGAAAAATTAAAAAGCACTTTTTAATAAACAAAGCATTTTTGTCAAGCTAAGTCTATTGTTTTATGTGTATATATCTTTATTTAAATAAAAAGATTTCCTACTTATATCGGTTTCCTTTTCTTAAACTTTAAATGTAGTATAGGTAAAAGTTTGGCCACACATAACCGCACCGATGTCACACAAGACCCCCATCGCAGTACGACGTTGTCTCGTACGGTCTGAAATATGCCCAGCAAATGAAATCATACGTGGATCGAATAGCGCCGATGTCTCCCGAGGTAAGATTTGAGTTTACAAGCATCACCTTTTATTTCACGTTTAAACGTAAAAATTCAAAGTAAATGTTAAAGGTTAGTTGTTGTAAACAATCAATACAAGAAAAAGCGAAGTATTAAAAAGTGTAAAATTAATTTTATTGTTGTCTTGTAAATAATATGTAAGTAAGAAACTTAGAAATAAATTGTTATTTTTGGTTTCATAGGTTTTTAAATTAAAGTTTCGACAAATCAAATAAACTAATGTTTGTTTACCCGTTAAAATGTGGTTCGGGGTATGTGGTCGGGCACGGAACGATGATATTAACCCTACGGCATTTGATTACAACGGTACCTTTCAAAACCGAGGCACGGCCGTACTACAGTGTAGGACTTGGTGTGGTTATATGTGGTCAAACCTTAAAACTGTGTTACCGTATTTGTAAAGATCAGGTGTAATTTAAAGCGTGGTATAACTTACTCATATTACTGCAGTTTGATTAAATACAAAATGTTTGCACCGCATCCCCCTACATTTCACCAAAAAAACGCTCGGCCACGGGCTCGTTGCAATTATTTGAGGCCCGACCTTAACGCGTTCTGATTGGTCAATTTTAAACATCATGTTTAAAGTTTACCAATTAAAGCACGTTCCATCATTCGTAAATTGAATTTCGAATAAGTATATAAACCAAGATTGATAATTAATGATAAAATATGAGTTTAAAGGTATATTTATATATATTATAATATAAAAAAAATTATATTTATTTATTTACTTGTAGGCACATTATTTTGCATCTATGATTCTGGCTCTTTTTTACTTTAATATCACTTACTTTCATAATATACTGATTACATTATTTTTAGAAGGGACATTAGTTGTTCTTTTGCCCGACCTTTTATTTACTATTAGAAATATTTTATTTTTCTTATTGAATCTTGGTTTGGTAACTTGGAAAGGTTCATAGGCAATTTGAGCAACAACAAAGCAGGACCGATGCATTAGCGTATCAGAAAATATTTACGTGTTCGCATTCTTTTTCTTTTTAATCACCCTGTACAAAATACGGCAATTATTACTAATGCTGTTCTAATTTAAGACCATGCAAAAGTACATTTTTGCAAAATATTAAGGTAGGTTTCATATTCAGTTGGTCCGTGGACACACTGTATATCGCATAGTAGGCCCGCTGCAGGAGTGTTTAGCTGCCGTAAGTTTGATCAGCCCCATAAATTACCGGACTAGCTTAATCCCGTTATGATCCAAAACTGCAGCTAACTGCTACCTGTGTTTAACAAGCCGACATTTACGCTAGAAGCGTTATTTATAGTGCAACGAGTCGGATAATTCGACACATAAGCTGTGCTGTAGGAATGTCCTTAGGATGGCAGATTTATTATCGTACATGGATAATATTATCTCATTTATGAAAACGCTCCCATGTCTTTTTAAAGTAGGATTTTTGTCAAATGTTATATGAATAAGTTATTTTTTTATTACTTTTATGTTTTAAAAATTAATTTAATTCACGATTTCTTTAAAATATACTTAAAATTAAGAGAAAATGAGCTTTTGATGCAAGTAAATTATATTTTGCAAATGAATGAGTTTGCATATTTAACAGGTATTTTTAATTCTAAACATTTTTCTTTAACAATAATTTTTGATATTTTTAAAAATAAGGGTACTTTCCTCTTAAACAAAATTCATATTTTGTGAGATACCTCGTATACTACTAAAAAGAAAATGAATATCTAATAATTGCTTTTTAGGTTTTAGACCATGCAGAACTTTTTATTAAGAATAAGTTTTTTTCGTAAAATTAATAATAAAAAGGTTTTCCATTTGTAGATAACTTAGGCGGACACACTGTATATTAAAAAGTTCTTATCAGCCATAATTAAATACTTAAAAACGATTCCGGGGTTTTATAAAAAACAAATGTTTGGTTGATATTTTGAAAAATATAAAATTTTTAATAATCTAACTACATGGACTCTACGTAAAAATATTTACCAAAAGCAGTTTTTACTTTTGTTGGAAGTTACATAAAAAATTTTTATGTGTCATCTTTCGTTTCATCATACTTTAGCAACTCTTCGCGAACACCGTAAGTCTCTATCTCTAATTACCAATACAAAATGAAAAATATTAATTTAGGGCCTAAAATAACTATTAGGTATTATACAGGGTGGCCATTTGAAAACGAAACAGAGTTAATTTTGGGCACTTCAGGTCATTTTGGGGAAAAACGCTCAGACCCGTCAATTTTTGATTTTAGGGGAAATATTTTTGTTACTTTCACCCCTGAATTGCAACCCTATAGCAGGGGTAAGACTTACCCTCAAAATCTTAAAGGGAAAGAGGGGTCGAGTGATACCTTATTTTAAAGGTCTCTTGACTCTTTTTACAACTGTCAAGTTTCAAGTTTCTGCTATTATTTTCGGTGATACGACAGCTTGTCAAAATGTTCATTAAAAAACCAAATAAAGCTGATTTTGGACACTACACGTCATTTAAGGAAAAACGCTCTGACCCATCAATTTTTGATTTTGGGTGAAAACATTTTTTGTCACTTTCACCCCTTATTTTAACCCTTTAGTAGGGGTAAAACTTACCCTCCAAATCTTAAATGTAAGCAGAGGTCAAATTTGGCAGTTGTAATTAGGGTAAAGGGACCTTTAAAATAAAGTATTACTCGACCCTTCTTTTCTCCTAAGATTTTGGGAATAAGTCTTACCCCCGCTATTGGGTTGAAAGTGACGAAAAAATGTTTTTCCCCAAAATTAAAAATTGACGGGTCTGAGCATTTTTCCTTAAATGACTTGTAGTTCTCAAAATTATATCTGTTTTGTTTTTAAATGGAAATTTTGACAAGCTGTCGTATCACCGAAAATAATAGCAGAGACTTCAAACTTAGCAGTTATAATCAGGGTTAAGAGACCTTTAAAATAAAGTATCACTCGACCCTTCTTTTCATTTAAGATTTTGGGGGTAAGTCTTACTCTCGCTATATGGTTGCAATTCAGGGGTGAAAGTGACAAAAAATGTTTTCCCCTAAAATCAAAAATTGACGGGTCTGAGCGTTTTTTCTCAAATGACCTGGTGTGTCTAAAATTATCTCTGTTTCGTTTTCAAATGGCCACCCTGTATATACAAAAAAATAATTATAACCAAACATATGATTTTATATGAAACACCCGGTATATCTTTTAATTATTCTTTTGTTAGTAGGCTATGTACCACAAAAATGTTTTTGCTAAAAACTATTTTAAATAATACCCTTTTATCGTAATTTTTCCAGATGTTAATGTCTTTTTAATTTAAAAGGACCTTAAAAAAACTTGACTGTATGAAAATAATATAAAGAAACATTTATAGAAAAAAAAGGAGCTAACAATTTAGTAAGTAAGAAGTAAGGAATGTAAAACTAATAAATATGTACGTGCTTTTACTTCTAAACCTCCATGGGCATATGAAAATTTTGCCAATGCGTGAGAACTTTGATCATGTTTATATAATTCATTTTAAAAATGTATTTCAAATTTTATATTTTTTGCAATTATTAAAACGAGAAAATTTTTAAAAACTGAGATTTGGCAAAGTATGTAAATGTGTTTTTCTAATTGTGAGAGCTATATTTAGATTTTACAATTAAACTATTGTAAGCTATTGCAGAAAAGATAATTTTTATTTAACACTATTAAAACACAACAGGTTTTAACAAATTACTTTTTATTTTCTGCCTAAACTTGAAACACTTACCTATTAATTTAAGCTTATGTTGATACACAAATGATATTGCAGATTTCATAATTATTAAATTTAAAATACAAACATTCCTGTGAAATGATATACCTTTTTAATTTTTAATTAGGATATAGCCCTTAGCAAAAAAAAATTGCACACCTAGAGCATTCGCCAACTCCTATTTTTTTAATTTCCAATTTTAAACGTAAAAGAAAATAGGAGAATAAAATTTTAAGCGAAAACAATTTTTCTTAATGGTTTTTTAATTATTTTTTTATATATTTACATTAAAATTTGCACAACAGCTTAAAATAAAATAAAATCTACGCCACATTTTTTTAAATATTATGCCAACTAACTGATATTTTAATTTAATTTTTCTTAATTATTTTCCCAACTCGGCGCCGCCTATAAGCAAGTAGTTATTATTAATTTTTAGGTTATATAAGAAGATGTAATTGCCTAAAACATGTTTTATTTATGTGTCCAACTCTTTGGCGGTCACTGTAGATGAAATGAGGTCAAACCCAGTCCGTAGAAAAATATTTGTATTTAACCGCATCCAGGCTTGCAACAATTCGCCAAACATTCGTCCAAACTAACCAACCTGTCTGTGCGTTCCTTTGACTCAAAACGACGTGAAATTTGGGGGGCCTAGAGCGGCACGACAAATTGTTGCGGGTCTGGATGCGGCTTTTTCTTTAGTTTAATCTCCTAAAATTTAAAAATTTACAAAAAAATCTTTGTTTTAAGTATATTATTTTGTTTTCAATGTTAACCTTAATCGTAATTTTTGACGAACAGAGAGAAACACACTAAAATTTAATTTTATTATTTTTTAATTTTAACTAGTCAGCGTTTGTTGTTCGTTATTCGTCTAATTGTTTGGAAGTGATTACTTGCCAAAATGTTTTATAAAAAAGTAAAAGTCAAATATTACATGACCTAGGTGCCAAAAGAAAGTTTTAGAAAAGTTGCATAATACTTTTAGCGCTATCGTTAACCGAAAACAATAAATATACAGGTTGTTTTATTAAGTTGTAGTTAACCAAACTAAATAAAACACCCTTCATGTTTTTTTTAATTGTATTTGGCACGGTACATTTTTAAAACACTTTGCATAGAGCAAAATTAATCTTCATACAACCGTTCTTAAAATATTGAAAAAAGTTAGTAGTTATTAATACTAGTAAATCACTAAAAAAATCTTTACATTTTGAAAAATTACGAAAATTAAATTTAAACAGTTGGATAATATACAGGGTGTTACAGAATGTTGTAAAGAAAATCTAAGGGCAGATTCTATAGGACAACATAAAAAATGGAAATAGGAAAAAATAAAAAATGGAAATAGGACAAAATAAAAATGTAAATATATACATAGGTTCGCTAATTTTGGTTTTAAACTTTTCAAGAAACTGAAAAGTTTTAAAACCCCTTATTTTAGTAACAATTATAAGATCTTATACAGGTTGTTCCAACTCTATTAATACGCGAAATACCTTCGCCCCTCTATAATATAAAAAAATAAACTTAAAATAAGAAATATTTATTTCGATACACTCTTCTTATTAACTGTACCAGTTAATATACAAACTATCTTAAAAACATAATTTTTATGGTCATGTCGGTTTTTTAAATGGCTGTTGCCTATATATTTTATTGGATTTTAACTCTGTTTTAAATCCTAGATTAAAAATTTATAACACACTATACTTCAATTATTGCTGATTTTTGAAATATCAGCAGAATGCTAATATACTCATTAACGTTTAAGAGAGGAGCAAGACAAAAATATTTTGTGTCAAATATGTCAAATATTTTGGTTTTGATTACACAAGTCCACAAAAAAAATTAAGACCCAAAGAGTAGACCCAACTAGTTCTTAGTATTTTGGGGTGCTAAAACGATTTATGATATTAAAAATAAATTTTATCCGTTCAATTCTTCCCCACCACCTTTCCAGGATAAAAATCAAAATTCATATGCATTCCTACGTGATTAGGTGCACTAAAACTGATCGTGACGAATTATAATTATTTCGTCCTCCAGGTCACCTTCTAAACCGCCTCAAAACCTTCCCAAGGGGTAACATGTAACAACGAAATTACTATTTCGCAATTTTTTTTTAATGAATCCTATAGTTTTTAAATTAGGGGACGTGATACTGTATTGCCGGATGCAAATTTCAGATCTATTTGCACCTATGTATTACTTCCGGTTTAACCGGAAGTGATATAGACTTTGATGTTTTAAATGGGACACCCTGTATATTTTTAAGATTTAAATTCTACAAGAGTCTACCTTTAGGAACCATTATAATACCAATACCTGTTTAACCGAAAGTGCTGTAAAACTTGAACTTCTAAGTATGATAATCCTGGTAATTTTAATGGAACAACCTATATATTTCTTGAGATTTAAATTCTTTAAGCCATTTTTGATATAAAAACTATAATATACCCATAACCTATTCCTTTAAGTTTTAAAGAAAACGTCCCCAAATTAAAAAACTACACGGTTGCACTGAAGAAAATAAATTGCTGGATGGTAATTTCGTTACATTTTACCCCCTAAGAAGGTTTTGGGGCAGTCTAGAAGGTAACCAGGAGGTCAGAAATTATTTATATTCATCACGATCAGTTTTAGTGCTGCAATCACGTAGGAATGCCAATGAATTTTGATTTTTTAATTAATTACATGATATTTTATTATTTGTTACTCTGACAGTGTGAAGTTGTAAAAATAATTTAAAAAATATATTATACTCTTGTTTCTCTTTAATCGATAATGAGCAGCAATATTTGACGCCTTGTGTATTAGCCAGTACTGCCAATAAGCAAGTGTATCCAAATAAGCAATTTTTATTTTTTTTGTTTTCGTACAGGGGCTAAGCTATTTTGTGTATGAATACAGTTAGGACACCCCTGTATAAACCTTATTTAAATAATTATTTATTGTTGTTACATAATTGCAAATAAAAAGTTACAAAACCTAATGTATAAAGAAAAATGTTCCCGCAATGCTTCTTTAAGAAAAATCAAAAATTATTAAAGCTGTATTTTTATTTCAAAAGAAAACACAAAAATTTAACATACATTTTTTATGGTTGGCACTCATTTATTTTTATATTTTAACACACTTATATAAACTTTTTATTTGTTTAATAGTAGGTTCTGCCTTTTAAATTTTCTTAATATTTAGTAACACCCTGTATATTTACGGTAGGCTAATTTATTTTATTATAAAAGTATACCAGTGTTAAAAGTTATAAATTTTTAATTCAGTTTTTTTAAAAAAACTGTTTTACCATAAAAGGTTTTTTTTTAATAACCGTCAAATGCATTTTTTTCCTTTTGTTCACTTTTTTGACTTTTTTCCAAACAATGTACTTTTTTTTGTAATAATGTAGAATACTCAACTTTTTGTTAATAAGTTACGTAGAGTAAAAAAATACCAATCAAGGCAAGCTAGATCCGATCTCCCCCACGTCAAGTTACAGCATTTGTTTTTACCCATAATTTAAATTTAGGAGTAATACAGAGACCCAGAGACTTATATTATAGTACAGTAAAAACGATCTTATAAATTAAAATCTGTAAAAATAAGACTCTTGTTTTGCACACTTATTTGATGTAGCTCTTATTACAAGCACACATAGTAAGAGAAGGATTTTGTATCGCTAACATTTTGTATTGATTAAAAATTAGTTTCATGCAACCGGACAGGTGGAAAATTTAAAAATAAACATTCGCGTAGCAGCATCGCTTGTGGAAATTAAGGCAATTAAGTACTCGTTGGCAGCCGCTGGTCAATATGGTGCCAGTGTGATTGATTTCATAAAGCCGACGTCCAGCGCTAATTTATCAACTAAAACTGTGTGCAGAATCCAATTTAATTACGCCGCATGGCATGCCATCTGATTCGCACAGTTAGTAGTTAATGCAATGCTTGCTTTGTTTGCAGTTTCAGAGTTAGAAACTGGAACAGGGTGAGAAAACTAAATATTCCTATACGTTTTATATTGCATTTATAAATATTTTATTTTTTAACTAAATCTACATTTCTGTGTATGTAGTTTTTAAAAATTAATTTTGAATTTCTAAAAACTATCGGTAATATTAAAAAAAATAATATTTGATTTATAATTTTATTTGCCCAATAACTTTCCATACAATGTGTGCGAAATTAATAGAATATTTACTGATATCTTGCAAACTTTAAAGAAGAAGAAGAAAGGTAACAAAATATTTATTTAAAGAAAAAATAAAATATGAAACTTACAGGCAGTCGCATTTAAATTGTCGGTGTATCAACTTGTACAAAAAATAGCTAGCGCTTTCTGCCTTCTAACTCTAGAGCTATAAAGTTGTGTCAATTAGATGCGATCCCAATAGGAAACTTTCTTGTAAGGAAATTTTAACATAAACAATAAAAATTTAGCAAATTTGTTTTGCACCTGCAAAAAGGACACCAGAACTAACCAGAACTACACTACAATATTCTAAATCGCTTTTGACTAAAGAATTATACAATGACTAAATGGCTACAATATAACATATTCACGAACAAGTTTAACGTAAAAATCTGAGTATTGTAGTTGATTTTAAAATTATACTAGCACTGCTGGAAGCAAGGATACTTCACTGTAGTTTTTTTTACAATATTACGTTGTTCTAATTTAAAAAGGGGCACAAGATAAAACTTTTTTACAAAGTTGAAAAGTGCAGTGGTCTAAGGATTTCTGAGATATAGTACAGAGTGAATTTGCAAGTGAACCCCTGCAATTCTTCAAGAATACTAAAGAAATAACTGACACTTTTTAATACTCGTAGTTTAATAAGTTTTTTAAGAACCTCCTTAGCGAAAAAAGGATGACACGCCAAGTCCATAAACTCAGGTTCATTTACAACTGGTAAGATAATGTTAAAATAGTCCTTATAGCACTCCTCAAAGTGCTTATCAGATGCATCCACAATATCTTCACGTATAATAGTCCAATTAAATAAACCCTGAAATCACAATTTGGGGGAGTGAATGAATTTTTGACACAAGTTACTTTAAAGTGTCTACAAACAAAAAATATTTAAAAAAATCAACCCCCGGAAAAGGGTTAAAAAAAAATAAAGTGTTTTCTTGCAGTTACTTTAGATGAGATAAGGGTGGATAAAACTTAAGGGATGGTAATTTTAATTAAAAAACATATAACTACATATGTAACAAATTCATGTATTATCATAAAACGGTTGATTGAAAAAATTCTTAACAAAAGACTTAGAACTAAGAATTTTACATCGAAATGGTTTCCATTATTTTTCCCCAGATGATATAAGGGTTGCTAAAACTTAAGGGATGATAATTTCAATTAAAAAAATCATAACTATTTAACAACTACATGTATTTGCATTTCTTTTTGACATAATTAACTTTAGAGTATCCAAAAACGAAGTAAAGAAGATATTTTGTTTCCCCCTCTGACAAGGGGCTAAAAACAGGTAATAATTGTGTTTTATTGGAATCATTTTAAAACGGTTGGAGATAGAGGAAAAAGTTTTTACAAAAAATGTAGAGCTAAAAATTGTACATCGAAATGGTCCCCATCATTTTTTCCTTTAATGACATAAGGGTGGATAAAACTTAAGAGATGATAATTTTAATTAAAAAAATTATAACTATTTAACAAAAACAAAAATTTGCATTTTTTTTACATAGTTAACTCTAAAGTGTCTATAAACAAAAAATAAAGTAGATTTTGTTTTAACCCCCGGAGAGTGGTTGAAAAAAATAAGATAAGTGTTTTTTGGAAAAATTTTAAAACGGTTGAAGTAAGAGAAAAACAATTCTTTTCAAAAGTTGTAAAACTAAAAAGTTACTTTTAAGTGTCTACAAACAAAAAATATTTAAAAAAATTCAGCCCTTCGGAAAAGGGTTAAAAAAATAAATAAAGTGTTTTCTTGCAATTACTTTAAAATGGTTGGAGCTACAAAAAAATTCTTAACAAAAGTTGTAACACTAAAAATAATAAATCAAAATGGTCTTTATCATTTTTTTCCACAGATGACATTAAGGTTGCTAAAACTTAAGGGAGAGGGGTTAAAAAAATGTGTTTTTTGGAATTATTTTAAAATGGTGAGTGGTAAAGTTAGAAAAATTTTTTTTTAACAAAAGCTGTAGAGCTAAAAATTCTACATCAAAATGGTCCTTATCATTTTCTCTCCAGGTAACATTAGGGTGGCTTAAACTTAAGGGATGATAATTTTAAATAAAAAAACATATAACTACATATTTAACAAATTCATGTATCTGCATTTTTTTTTGTCATAATTACCTATAGAGTATCTATAAATGATGATAATTTCAATTTAAAAAAATCATAACTGTTTAACAACTTCATGTATTTGCATTTATTTTTGACATAATTAACATGGTTATCATCATTTTTTTTGCAGATGACATTAGGGTTGCTAACACTTAAGGGATGATAATTTGGTTAAAAAGAAATCATGACTATGTAACAAATTTATGTATTTGCATTTCTTTTTGGCATAATTAACTTTAGAGTGTCTAAAAGCAAAGTGTAGAAGATATTTTGTTTCAACCCCACTGAAAAGGGGTTGAAAAAAGCTAGAAAGTTGCTTTCTTGGAATTAATTTAAAACGGTTAAAGTTGAGGAGGAAAAAATGGCATTTTAACAAAAGAAAAATGGTAGATTTTTATTAAATGGCTTAAAACAATGAAATTTTCGAACAACCAAAAAAAAGGGCTCTACCGCAAAACAAGTTAAAAAGTGTTTATGTTGTTAGTGTTTAGTGTTAGACAATTATTATTTAAATCTTATTCTATTTTCTACTGCTGTTCTAATAAAAACTTAGTTTAGGATTAATTAAACTCAACTGGGGGTTAAACCTACCCATTTTGAATATATTGCTGTCAAGTATATGCCTTCTTTACTTCATTTGTAGACACTTTTTTGTTAATTATATACATATATATAAAAAAATAAAAACACGTGAATTTTTAAATAGCTATATATTGTTGAAAATTATAATCCCCTTATGTAATTTTTTTAGCTATAAAACTTTTGTCAAAAACCTCTTTAGTACCAACCGTTTTAAAGTAATTTTAAGAAAACACTTTTTCTTTTCCAACCCTTTATCGAGGGGTTTAAAGAAAATCTCTTTTATACTTTATTTATAGACACTTAAAAAAGTTAACTATATCAAAAAATTGCAAATACATACATGAATTTGTTAAATACTTATGATAGTTTTTTTTATAGTTACCCTAACATCATCTGGAGAAAAATTATGAAAACCATTTCGATGAAAAATTTTTAGCTCAACAACTTCTGTAAAGAACTATTTTCTTTTATTTCAACCGTTTTAAAATAATTCCAATAAAACACATAAAGAAAATTTTTAACCCCCTTCCAGGGGGTTGAAACCAGATATTTTCCACACTTTGCTTTTGAGACACTCTCAAGTTAATTATGTCAAAAAGAAATGCAAATACATATGTTAAATAGTTAGGATTTTTTAAATAAAATTATCATCCCCTAATGTCATCTGCGAAAAAAATGATGAGAACCATTTCGATGTAAATTTTAATTTTTTTACAACACCTTTCCTGAGGGTTAAAAAAATTGCTTTATTCTACATTTATAGACACTTTAGAGTTAACTATGTCAAAAAATGCAAATACATGAATTTGTTAAATATTTATAATTTTTTTAATTAAAATTATCATCCCTTAAGTTTTAGCCATCCCAATGTCATCTAAGAAAAAAATTATGACAACCATTTCGATGTAGAATTTTTAGCTCTACAACTTTCGTAAAGAACTTTTTTCACTATCGCCAATCGTTTTAAAATAATTTCAATAAAACACATTTTCTTTACTTCGTTTTTGGACACTCTTAATTAAGATAATTATGTCGAAAAGAAATGCAAATACATAAAGTTGTTAAATGGTTTTTTTAATTGAAATTATCATCCCTTATGTTTTAGCAACCCCAATGTCATCTGGGGAAAAATGATGGGTACCATTTCGATATAAAATTTTTAGTTCCAAAACTTTTGTTGTGATTTTTTTCTTTAACATCAACCGTTTTAAAGTAATTTTAAGAAAACACCTTATTTATTTCTTTCAACCTCTTTTCGAAGGGTTAAAACAAAAACTCTTGTATACTTTGTTTATAGACACTTTATTGGTAATTATTTCAAAAATAATGCAAATACATAAATTTGCTAAAGAGGAATGATTTTTTTAATTAAAATTATCATCCCTTATGTTTAAGCCACCCTTATATCATCTGGAGAAAAAAATGATAAGGACCATTTTGATGTAGAATTTTTAGCTCTACAGCTTTTGTATTAAACTTTTTTTTTTAACTTTACCCATTTTAAAATATATTTCCAAAAAAACACATTAATTATTTTTCTTTAACCCCTCTCCGGGGGTTGAAACAAAATCTTTTCTACACTTCGTTTGTAGACTCTCTAAGAGTAATTATGTCAAAAATAAATGCAAATTCATGAATTTGTTAAACAGTTATAATTTTTTTTAAATTGAAATTATCATCCCTTAAGTTTTAGCAACCCTAATGTCATTTGGGGAAAAAATGATAGAGACCATTTTGATTTATTATTTTTAGTGTTACAACTTTTGATAAGAATTTATTTTTGTAGCTCCACCCGTAAGTAATTGCAAAAAACACTTTATTTATTTTTTTCAACCCTTCCCCGGGGGTTGAGATTTTTTTATATTTTTTCTTTGTAGACACTTTAAGTAACTTATGTCAAAAATTCATTCACTCCTCCCAAATTGTGATTTCAGCGCCTATTTAATTGGACTATAAACGAAAAATATATTTAGCAATTAATTATAAAAGCTGATAAGTGAACAGCATACACCGAAGTTTAGCCAGTACCAGTTTGCTTGCCTCTTGCCACGACATATCATTGAATTAATGAAACAAAAAAGACCTAAAATATTATGAATCCTTAAATACAGGAAAAAATAAATTTATTTATTAAGAACATTCTAAAACTCATTTTTAAGTATAGAAAACACACCTTAGGATAAAAGGTCAAATATTGTTTTAGATCCAGATAAATATTATACAATACTAAACACGCAAATATAAAAATATACGCGGAGTCTACGTAAGTTGGCATCATATAGGATTTTTTAAAATTAATTCTGCAAAAAATAGTTATTTTTTATAAAAAGTTCTTCATTATCTTAAACCTAAAAGGCAATCATCAGATATAAAACTGTGTTAGTCATTTATGAAGTTAGTCCAAAAATGTAATTTTTGCTTAAGAGTACAGTACTTGTATTTTTGATAATATGAAACATTTTTATAAAGAAAAGATGTTTTGAAATTAAAAATAATTTTTCAAATGTGCAAAGTCGTTTCTTTACAAAAAAATACACCTTTTATCTGAAATAATTTTAAGAATTTAAGTTTGTATATAAGTCGATTGTAAATTGTTCTTGTTAAGAGTGTTTAGAATTGTTTTATAAAATCTGATAATAATAAATGTAGTGTATTAATGTACAAACCTACATTTTCATCGTTACCATCAAAAAAGATTCTTGTATAATAATAAGTTTGCTTATTTAAAAGTAAGTTTTATTTCTCTTTTCTTATTTTTAGTAAAAAAATGTTGATATTAGCAAAAATACTGGTACTTTACTCTTAAACAAAAATCACATTTTTGGCCAAACTTCGTAGATGGCTGATACAATAAAATATATGATGATTGCCTTTTAGGTTTTAAAACAGCAGAGCAGAAATTTTTATCAAGATTTTTTTCCCAAGACCACGAATAAAAAAGTTTTTATAGGACGCCAACTTACGTAGACACACTGTATGAAACACTTTTATTTAAAAGATAATATTTTTAGCGTTATTAAATCTTCTATAGCAAATAGGAACCGAAGCAAACATATAGGCCAAACACTAACTACAGCAGGTTTATTTCACAGGGATTTTGAAATAGAGGGTGGCCATTTAAAAACAAAACAGAGCTAATTTTGGGCACTCCAGGTCATCTAGCAAAAATTCTGGAACACGTCAGTTTTTAATTTTAGTTGGAAACATTTTCTTTGCCACTAATTTTAATTTTTTTATGTATAGTAATAAATTACCTGTTAAAGCGTTAAACTAAAGGGATATGATAAAGGTTAAAAGATCTTTAAAATGAGATATTAATCGAGGTTGTTTTTTTTGCCCTTTCGACGATCGACGCTGCCGATACAACAAAGCAGCCACAGGCGCAACTAATCAATGTTGTTACTCACCCCCAAAATTTAAGGGTGAATCATACCATCGCCAAAAAGATTATTTGATATCTCATTTTAAAGATTGTTTAACCCTTATTATATAATTACTAATTATAAGCTCTGAGTTTAAAGTAGCTTGCTCTTACACGTAATTTATTATCATACATTAAAAAATTAAAATAAAAGTCGGATCAACGAAAATAATAGCATAAGCTTTTAACATGGCATATGTAATCAGGGTCGAAAAACCTTCAAAACAAGGTATCACTCCTTCCATTTAAAATTTTGAGATTATTCTTACGCCTGATAGACGGTTGCACTTCAGGGGATCAAAGGGGCAAAAAATGTTTCCCCTTAAATCAAAAATTGACGTGTCCCCAAATTTTTTCCTAAATAACCTGGAGTGCCCTGTATAACAAAGCAAAACTTTAAATAATTTAGGAAACCCATTTATAATTTAAATTGTACATGAAATATCGTATGTCATACATTTATAAATTGTCACAATCATTATCGATTTTCTAAATTTAGCGCTCGCTACCTCGCTCGGCACAATCTTGACCAATAAAAGCCACTATTTAAGTACCTATACTATTAAGTTAAAAAAAAATATTTTTAATTTGGGCATTATTAATGATAAATAACAATACTACTGCAGTAAAATTTGTCATAGTATATTACGCTTTAAAAGCAACGAAGCGTCACCATTCCGAATTATATTTCGATATGCAAATTGTTAGTTCTAATCTTTTCAACAGAATATAAACATGACAGCAATCTGTCTAAAACACAGCTGAACTGGTTACCGCCGTTTTAATTATATAATGCAACCATGCGTATTTGCATAAATTTAAAATAGTTTCTTGGTTAAATACAGGGTAGTTATTTTTTTATATAAACAATAATTACATTATTGTAATTGTCGCAACAGTCTAAATGATTTTTTAAAATTTCTTACTTTGAAAAGTATTTACTCCCTAACATTACTATTATTTTTAAACCAATACATTTATAATGTCTAAAGTATAATATTATGCGGTGTATTTCAATTAAATGAGTACAATTCTGTTATTTGTGCACTAAAAAAATCAAACACGTCAATATTAATGTTTAGGGGACACATTTTTCTGTCAAAATTTACTTGTTCTGGGTTATCCCCTCTTCTCACAAACAAAAACGGTAAAAAGTTTAAATGGGAAAGGGAGTCATGTAATACTTTCTCTTAAGGGGTTTTAAATTATTTCTTTAATTGTATTTAGTTTTTTAAAATCAGTTTATTGTTTAAAAAAAAATCACCCCAAATATTGAGTCTCTAACCGGTAGCACACCCATGTAACTTTTTTTTAAATCAAATTATATAAATAAAATTTGGTACAAAGATATGTTACAAAAATTGTATTTTTTCACAAATTTATTTATTTCTTATTGATTTCGATATAGCCGGAACCTACACTAAATTTCTTATTTTATATAAGAAGCCCGAAATATTTTTACCAATTTGAATAAAAAATTACATTTCGAGTACAATGACGCTACATTCGTTATTTTTTTACACATAACCTCTAAATATTTTTAATTTTTATTCTAGTGCCATAAATACAACTGTACTGTCATTGTACTTGGAATGTCATCCTTTGTTCAAAATAGTTAAAATAATTCGGATGTCTCATTTAAAATAAGAAAATTTAGGTCGCTTTTGTCTAAGGCGAAAATAATAGCAAACAAATAACAATAAAAAAGTTCTAGAGGTAAGCCAACAGCTGGATAAACAAAATTAGTGGTCCATTTTCTCAAAAACTCGTAAAAAAAACAATTATTTGACAATTTAACCAAACTCGTATCTCTTATAATAAAAAAGTTAGCAATAGTGAGGAATTAACTTTGAACACCCTGTATTATTTTAATGACAGAATAGCTCTTTATAACATATAAAAATTTTAAGTTTCTTAAAATAGTTATTAAATATCTTTTTTTCTAAAAAAGGGCCAAATATTATTTTGTTTATATGTATATCCCCAGAACACAAAATAAACTATAAAAACAAATATATGATAAAAAAAAATAAAAATTTAAGGCTATTTGTTTTAAGTTGTTCGCAATAAAAATGGGTCAAAATATGTACAGCCACAGTGAATAATTTTAATTTGGTTTTATTTAATACCTCATGAATAGTAGGGGATCCCATAAGGACCTATTGGGTCGCAAATCTTAGATGATAAAAAGAAAAAAATGTTATAATGTACATATACCTTTTTATCTGTGTAGAAAACGGCTATTGCTTGTTAAATATATCAAAAAAACAGTGCTATTATTTGGGCTTGTGTAACTGGTTCGGATAGTATCGGATTATATATTTTTCGTTATACTTAAATTATTTTATTTATAATAAAAAAATACCAACGCTCCAGAATGTCAAACTAACGTTTTCTTTTTACAACTTTGTAGCCATCCGTTTTCTTTACGTCACTCTTAAATTGTCAGATTAGTGAAAAATACACATACACTGTTTAGCATGTAATTAACTTACCCTATACTAATCATACGCGCTTGAAAATTTATGATAAATATATATTTGTTTTTTACGATCAGCCCTGTATAAAGTCTTATTTTTGGTGGAGGTACTTCAAGGTATCCTTCGGTATATTAAACTACCGCGCTGTAGTAATAAAGAATTAGTTCGGCTTTATCCAAATAATTTGAATTCATTTTTTAAAAACAATAAATACATTCTAGATAAAAACAAAACTATTTATTAAATCAATAAAATTTGCAACTTAAAGTAACGTCAATTTATCTAACAATAACGATCATAATGAGAACTAATGATAATAATGCGGTAAAGTTTACAATAGTAAATTAGGGTTTAAAGGCAAACGAAGCGTCATCATCCCGCATTATTTTCAATATGCAGATTGTTAATTAAATCTGCTCAAAGGCATATTTACATGACAGCAATCTGTCTAAAACACAGCTGAGCTGGCCACCGCGATTTTAATTATGTTGGGTACCCGTGCGTATTTCTATTAATATGAAATACAAATAGTTTCTTCATTAAATAGGGAGTTATTTCTCTGTGGCAAGGGATGCTCGAATTGAAAATACGCAATTAGTCAGTTAAGTCCTATGTTAGTGACACTTATTGTATTGTGTCAAGGTATAAATTGACAACCTCTTATTTTTTATATTTTATCGAAGAGAGTGTCTTTTTTATTGAGTTTCTACAGTAAAGGCTAAACAGTAGAGGTATAAAAATTTTGTAAAGGGTAATTCTTACGGACGAAAAAAATTGTCCCCCTTTCGCAAACTAGTCAACTATTCGTTTTCCACCTTTTATAAAATTTTTGATGAGCAAAAAAAAGATTACTGTCTTTTGCAATACTTGAAAAACGTGCACTTTCCCTGACCTTCCGCCTACAATTTGTTTTCTTTTCTTCTTCCCGTATGATAAAGGAGGGAGTTCACATTACCGTACACATTAAAAACATAATAATATAGGAAACAAAAGATTTTTCATACAAATTTTCTTTCCTCCTCATGCTAGGGGGGTTTAAAGCCCTAAACCACCCTTCCCCCTTATATACGCCCATGGTAATTTTTAACCTCTTTGCAAAAACTTGGATAATTGTAATTATTGTTAGGGAACAACAATTACAAAATATAAAAAATAAAGTAAGTAAAATGCTTTAAGTTAGAAAGATAGATAATTATTTGCAATAAAACAAAAAAGTTTAATTCTAGTGACAAATATTATTAAATAAAGACAAAAGTACATATCCTTTTTTTGTTTTATTAATATTATGGTTTAATTACTAAGCGCTAATTTTAATTCTAATCGTGTGAATATAAATCACAACTAAAAGAAGAGTGTTCTTTTACAAATACCAGACATTATTAGTATGACTTGTTTGTTAGTTATCTATACTAATATTATAGAGAAGTAATGTTTGTAACTTTGTTTGTTTGTTTATAAAAGCCAATTTTCAATTTTTGATTTAAAAATGGTTCAAAATTTATCTTTCCAATAAAGTATCACACTTTGTATTTCTGTCAAGACGAAGATATTGCAAGTTGTGTCAAGTTACCACTAGGGATTAAACTTTGCTGGTGCCAAGAAAGCAATGGCAAGTTTTTTTCAGATAAAAGGGAGGTTATATGCCTTATTTTAAAGACCTTTTGATTCTCTAATTAACGCCACATTGTTTTTGTTAATCAGCCCAGCCATTTAAGACTTAGAACCATTTAAAATTTGGCTTAAATACTTTACAAACAGTGAGGTCTTAATGATATTGGCTTGTAAGTCTGGAACGGCTGGGTAGATTTTTAAAAACAAATGAGAAAAGTATCAAAGGGCTTTTAAATCGTGCTGCTACATATTCCCCCTTTCTATTTGAAAAAAAGCTTGTGCCCCTTGGCACCCAGTAATACCACATGGTATCAGCATATACATATTTCTTTATCTTACTTATAATATTAAGTAAATTTGCTTTAAATAATTAAGAAAGAGCCATATTAGTTATACTATATAAAAATATACAAATAAAATAAACAAAAAATCGTTCTGGGCGCTAATGGGTTAATGGCCATTTTCTACTTTAGGGAAAAAAAGGTAGTAAAAAATTTGAATTGTCAGTACTTAATCTCAAGCCTTTTACCTCAGAGACCCGGGTTCGAATCGAATCCTACGTAGTGGTTATTTCAAAATAACATCCGTGGTGGCACTACCGCATTGTCTAAAAGGTGCTGTGACTTACGAAAACTGCATGATTCAGTGCTTGGATAACGTTGACGAAACAGGGTAAAATATGGGTTTAACTTCAAATAACCCGGCACTCACGGTACACTGGTACATAGGCATAAGTCTTCGTAAGATGTCACAAAAATTAAAAAAAAACTTGTGAGAGAATGGAAAAAAGAGCTGAATTGGATCTTTTGTGGCAGAATCCAATCTGTCCTGTATTTTTTTTATAAATGCTTTAAAATTTGGAAATTCATACATTTTTAAACCCTTTTGTAACTGGATTGGTATGCGTTTTTTTTGCAATAAGTGGTAACATAGTGGTAACAGTGCTTTTTATTAGCAAATTTTAGGATATACCTAAATAAGTAAGATCGAGTTTACCTTAAATTGCTAATTGTTGGGGTAAAATAATTAAGACATACAGTGATATGAACATGTATACAAAGCCTAGACCTATATCAAAAGCAAGCTGACCGTAATAACTTAAATAATTTAGGCAGTACCTAACCCACGTTTGGATAACAATAGAATTACACAGCTAATTTCATACTATGTATTAATTAATGCTATTGTCCGAAAGTTCTCCAAATATGAACACAATTCTATAGAAAAGCTTATATAAACCAACTTGATTGTTTCATTGTTTGTGTATTTGTCATAATTCCTTTAAAATTTATTACTGTAAAATTTGGCTAATGGAAAGCTTTTGTACTAATTATACAATTAAGGGTTTAATTGTGCTATTCATTCGGTAAAATCTCTTTATCGTGTTAAAGTCTTTACTTCAAATTTATCAATTAACGAATAACGCTTATTTTGACTTAACAAACTGAAGGCTTTTCAAATCAGTTTCAGGCAAGTAACATAATTACGCTTCTCTAAACAAACTGTCTTTTCGTTGGTGAAATTTAAATTTTTCTTTTGTATTAAATTATTTTATTGGATATATCTTTAAATAGGCTACGTAACGGCAAAAAAATTATACAGGGTGTCTCTAAAAGGTCTGTACAAAAAGCTAACACAAATTCCTTTGGCCAAAATATAACGATCTAACGTAATTTAGTTACGTAATTTAGTGCTGCAGATGGATAGGCTGCATGCTAAAAGACCGTGTGATCCACTCGACACTCTTGGGTGAAACTCTGTCGGCGCGGGTAGCAAGGGGATGCCCACAGGGGGAGTATTATCTCCCCTTCTCTGGAACCTTGTTGTGGACGGGCTGATAGACAGGCTTAAGAGCAACAACCATGAAGTTTTAGGGTATGCGGATGACATAGTCATTGTATGCCAGGGCAAATTCAACACTACGGTCAGAGAGCGAATGCAACAGGCTCTGAATATAGTAGCTACTTGGACGGAAGAGGTTGGTTTAAAAATCAGTCCAACCAAATCCAGAATAGTGCCTTTCACAAAAAGAAGAAAACTAGAGGGGTTGGGTCCTCTTAATCTTCAAGGCACTGAAATACCAATGATGGGGGAGGTTAAGTATTTAGGGGTTATATTGGACTCAAAACTCACCTGGAACCACCATTTGGACAAAGTAATCAAAAGAGCGGAAATAGCATTAATTCTGGCTCGCAGAACATATGGCAAAACGTGGGGACTAAGACCACAAATGGTTCACTGGTTGTACAATACTGTGGTGAAACCAGCCATAACATATGCATCCATTGTTTGGTGGACCAAGACCAGACAGCACACGGCTATGCTTCGGCTGGGCAAGGTGCAAAGACTAGCCTGCCTTGGCATAGCGGGATGCATTAAAAGTACACCAACAGCGGTCTTGGAGACCCTACTTGACCTCCCGCCACTGCATATAGTGGTACAAGGGGAGGCGAGAATGGGGGTATACAGACTGAAAAATAACCTGAGCAACACAAAAGTTAGATCAGGACACATGGAAATAAAAATATCATAAGGAGTCCATAATGGATATGAGGACAGACTATATGACCCCACAAATCGTACCCAGAAGACCCTTTCAGGTGACAATACACCCAAGGGAGAACTGGGCACACGAAAATTTCAGACTCTCTCTTCGAGGTCAAACCTGGTATACGGACGGGTCCAAAACCGAAGAAGGGTCAGGAGCAGGTGTCTACAGTGAGATGGGAAACACTCGTTTGACCTTTCCACTGGGAAACCACGCCTCTGTATTTCAAGCAGAAATTTTTGCGATCTTACAATGTGCCAGGATTAACAACCAAAGGCCTCGCACAAATTGTACAATCAACATTCTTACGGATAGTCAAGCAGCCCTTGGTGCACTAATTAATCCCAAGGTATCGTCTTGGCTGGTACTAAAATGCCTCGAGGAACTCAGGGAACTGGCGGAACGCAACAACACGAGGTTGATGTGGGTGCCAGGGCATTGCGGAATTCGAGGCAATGAAAGCGCAGACGAACTGGCTAGAAGGGGGTCAGCCACGACATACGTCGGGCCAGAACCAGTCCTTGGAGTGCCAAAGAGTACATTCCGGAGTGCGGTACAAAACTGGGTAAAGGACCAGCAAAGACTGCACTGGGAAAGGCTTCCTCAACACATGCATGGGAAAATATACATCAGTGGACCATGCACAAAAAGAGCTAAAGAACTACTCAAAATGGGTAGGAATCAGCTAAGAACGATCACAGGTTTCCTCACCGGACATGCTCCAGTGAAAGAACACCTAAATAAAATGGGATTATACAACGGAGATCTGGACTGCAGATTATGTGGAGCAGAGACCGAAACAGTATCCCACATACTGTCAGAATGTGAGGCACTGGATCACAAAAGACAGGCAATCTTCGGGGATATTAGAGTGCCCCCGGAAACATATGGTACGCACCCAGCAGACCTATACCGCCTTCTTTAAGGAACTAGGGTACTGGAATGGGTACAATAAAACGGGAGTTTGGTACAATAAGCCTTCAGGCTGCAGTGCCACCGGACATGCAGACGGCTCCCTGGGAAAAAAAAAAACGTAATTTAGTCCAAAAGGTAACCGTTTGGGAGATACAGGGTGTCAGTTTTATTTTAATTTTGGTTGTTTTAAATATCATTTTTAATATTGAACATTTTTGGACCATATTTAGTATTGGAAGGTTTTTAGGGTTAGGAATCGAAAGCTGCCCACATTTTTCCCACAAAATGTAGAGGGAGCCACGTGCAGTCCTTTGCCTTTTTAAAATACCGTAACATTTTGGTGACTCAGTATAATATGACTTTAATAAAAAATATTTTCTTCTAAAATTTTTGTCTAAAAATGGTATACTTGGTAAATATCGATACAAGCAACTGTTTATGAGATATTTCAAATTAAACGTTTTATACCACACAAAATAAATCCCTCACGCTTTATCTGAGCCACCCGGATTTTTCTCAAAGCTGTAAAAAATATGCTACCACAAATTTCTTGGGCCAAAATACAACGATCTAATGCAATTTACCTTTGTCAAAAGGTTGCTGGTTTGCAAGTTACAGGGTGTCAAATTTTCCATTAATTTTTTTACCCTGTATCTTGCAAATAATCAACCTCTCGACTAAGGCAAATTACATTAGATCTTTGTATTTTGGCCCAAGAAATTTGTGGTAGCATATTTTATAAAGCATTGAGAAAAATTAATGTGGCCCAGATAAAGCGTGAGGGATTTATTTTGGGTGGTATAAAACGTTTAATTTGAAATATCTCATAAACCGTTGCTCGTATCAATATTTACCAAGTATACCATTTTTAGACAAACATTATTGAAGAAGAAAATGTTTTATTAAAGTCATATTTTACCAAGGCAACAAAAAGTTATGGTATTAAAAAAAACACTGCAGGTGACTTTGTCTACATTTATGAGAAAAATATGGGCAGCTTTCGATTTCCAACCCTAAAAAGCCTTTTAATACCAAATTTGGACCAAAAATGTTTATTATTAAAGAAAAATATTAAAAAATAACTAAAATAAAATTAAAAATTTGACAGCCTGTATCTCCCAAACGAACGGTCAACTTTTGGACTAAGTTGCGTCAGATCGTTGTATTTTGAACCAAGGAATTTGTGGTAGCATTTTGTACAGACCTTGTAGAGACACTCTGTATATACCAATAAACAAATTTTTTATTCATGAAACCACTAAAGTCTTTTTGACAAACATTTTTGATTTTTGTACCCTAAAATAATAGAATAAAAATATATACATAACTAAACACGTAAATTTAGACACAACATGTCTGTGCCCCATGAAGATAAAAATTAAAGTGTAACAGAGTTATACGAGTTGGCTAGTTTGAATTAAAATGCACTGTATTTCGCACGTTCTACGCAAATAAAATACTTAAAGGTTGTAAATAATGCTAGAAATATATGTATATATTAAAGTTGTAAATTTTTATGAAAATTAGGAATAGAATTTAATATTAGTTGTTTATCGTAAATATGAAGAATTACATGTACAAAGCCCAACACAAAAAATAATAATACATAAATACAGAAAACTGTAACAGGCAGTTTTTAGGAGCTAATATAGCGCATAATATCAATGTATATATTTTTACTTAGTGAACAGTCAAGGCAAAGGTACGAAACTTAAGGGGTGACTTCTTTTCTCTTCTCATAAAAAAAACGTATGTCCGGATTTGCTTTATTTTTGAGATACTGTTAAAGTAAAAAAAAGTGATTTTTTTAATATCTTGGTAACCCTTTGGTAAATTTAGGTAAAATTTAAGACACTTATTTATTGTAATATGACTTTTGTAAAATCTCCAATAGTACTGAGAGAAAAAAGTATGTCACTGTCTTTTTGTGAAGTTTTTTTTATTTACAATATAAAAACAAATCTAGATTTGTTTTCAAGAAAGAATATTAAAGCCACTTTAATTTCTTTTAAAAAGTACCCATAGACAACACGGTGTAAAAAGCAAAAGTAAAAAAATAATAATAATTTTGCTCTAAAATAAATAATCAGTTGTGTATTTTATCAAAAATCGTAATTTTTTCTATTCACTAAGTTCGAAATTATTGTTGTTTGGTTTAAATGATATGGCATAAATAGCTGTGTCGTCATTCTAAATCCAACACGGCGAAACCCTCAAGATGGCGAACTAGTCATTTTTAATGCACTTCCACAATATGGGTATCAAATGAAAGGGCTAGCCAAGAGTACTTAAAAAAAGGTGACATTATTCTAAATCCAACATGGCGGAACCCCTAAGATGGCGGACTAGGAATTTTTAATGCACGTTCGCAGTATGATATTAAATAAAAGGGCTTGACTAGAGTAATTAAAAAAATAAAGTGACATTATTCTAAATCCAATATGGCGGAATACCCAAGATGGCGGACTAGTTACTTTTAATGCAATCCTACAATATGGGTATTAAATAAAAGGTCTTGCTGAGAGTAACTCGAAAAAAAGTAACATTTTCCCAAATTCATCATGGCGAAACACCCATGACGGCGGAATTTTTAAATACACTTCTGTAATATGGGTATTAAAGAAAAGAGATTGTTAAGAGAAACTCGAAAACTAAAGTGACGTCATTCTAAATCCAACATGGCAAAACACCTAAGATGGCGGACTAGTTATTTTTAATGCATTTCTACAATATGGGTATTAAATAAAAAGACTTGCTGAAAATAAGTTCAATAATAACGCGACGTCAGTACCATAGATGTCATTTAGATACATAGAGCCTAGTTGCCTTTTGCGGATTTTTACGACCTCGCGCAGTAAACAAACTGGAGGCCCACCAAAAGGTTTTTGGTACATGCGCATTAAAAAATCATGTCCAGTACCGGACTTAAGAGTGGCGTCAAATTGTCAAAAATTGCACATATAAAACCGTTACATATTCGAGATATTTTAGAAAAATTTACTTTGAATAGATGGCGCTACAGGCCCTAGATTTGAACGTTGAAATTTCTTAAAACGATTTCTTTTTTACCAGTACTTTTCTATTTGCTGATAGATGGCGCGAAACTGAGTGAATTTAATCCTTTATTTTGTAGAGCCCACAAACGATTTTGATACCCAGGGAGCAAAATAGATAATAATTAATTATAATGGCTCATATGATTAGTGAAGCTTTAAAAAGAGACGATGTTAAAGACAAAACATTTGCTACAATTTCTTTATACGACTGAATGTGTTTTTTCTTTTAGCATAAAAAGCATTAATTTAATTAAAATTTATAAGCCATAGTGTCAAAAGGACAAACAAAATGTTTTTTTTTGCTAAACGAATCCTGATTGGTGGTTATAGTTCCCAGTCCTTTTGAAACTTCGTGAGTGGATTTATTTTGGCGTTACGTACAAGTTCTTTATTTTTGAAAATTCTGAGCAATGGGAAATTTGTCAATTTAGCGATGTATTAATTAAAAAAAAAACTTTGTTTTTACTAAACGTATATAATTTTATAATCTGACTAGGCTACAGCCTAGGGCGCTATGAAAAAATAGGCGCCAGATAGGGGAGTAATAGGCGCTACACAGGGTAGTTTCTAAAAAGTTTAGGTCGGGTGGGGATTAGAACGAATCTTTCTGCGGGGATATAAATAAAATAGAGGCAAAAAGGAGAGAATGACCTTTTTTTTTTTAATTTTTTGCTCATCATATTTTTTTCTTTTTTCTTTTTGTACGAAAATAGGCGCTCTGGGAATTGTAGCCTAGGGCGCCTCATACCCTGACTGACCTAACAAAATATATTGAGGGTTTAAGGAAGAATGGTGTGTGAATGGGAAGGAGTAGGGGTCAAGGTACAATAAGCCTTCAGGCTGCAGTGCACCACCTAGGGGGCGGTCGTCGGGCCTGGGTGGGATGACCCCGAAAGGGCGAAAAAAAAAAAAGACTTACAGCCTCAAACTGTGAAATCCATGCTCGGGTATGTAGTTTATATAAAAATAACCGGCCAATTTTAACACAGTTGCTAAATAAATAATATCTAGTAAAATTTTATAGATATACTGGCCTACAAAAATCAAGAGTCCTTTACCCTGACCCACGCGCTAAACATATTTTTGGAATTTTCGAAAAAATAGTTGTAGGTCGGGCAAAAATAAATCCACTTCCGAAGTTTTAAAAGCTTAATTTTTGTTTCAAAATTTAAAGCCGGGACTGAGGGCTAGGTACATTTTTCGCTAAGAAAAATTGGAAAACCCAGTAAAATTGACAAATTTCTTAAAGAGAATGGTAACTTGGATCCTTTTTAAGTTGGAAAGCTAATAATTTTAACATGTAGGTAGGTATGTATATATGAGCCCAAGGTGGATGCTCTTAAAATCGCAGTTTAAATATTTTGCAGTGATATTTTGGACGATTCAGCGTATATTAACTGTAATTGTCCGATTTGAATGCAGGAAACCGATTAAAATAAACTTCGTATTTTATTGTACATGTACACATGGGTGCAGCCGGATAGATGCAAGCGGGAGAGGGCAGCTATCCACCTCTACTTTTTAAATCTAATAAACATAAAAAAATAAACATTAAAGACTCTGTCCCGACTGTTAAGACTGGTTGACATCGGTCGTTTTCGCCGATAATCGGCAGCGTCATGTTTACATTTTTGGTTATTTATGGGCCATTTTACATTAAATTTTATTTTTGTTGTCGTTAATGTCTTTTGTAAACAGCAAAGAGCCAATCTACCTTATTTATATTTTATAAAATACATTTTTAAAATGACAACAACAATATTCATAACCTAAAAAACCGTAAGGAGATACTTTAAATTAAGGAACTATAAATTGACTTGTCATTACTGCTTACTTCTTACGTCTTAAAGCTTAAATCCTAAGTCTTAAGTCTTACGTTACTGAAACTATAAATCAGGCTTTAAAGTGTGGCTACTTTAAGCAGGCTGTCCATGAGAGCGGTTTTTCGCTCGCGGATAATAATTCAGCGTTGTGATTGGCGGGAAAAGCATTTACACTAACCAATTACAACGCTGAATTATCACCCGCCAATAATCCAGCGCTGTGATTGGCGGAAAAGCATTTTAAATTTGCACTTACCAACCACAACTCTGAATTTATCATCCGCGAGCAAAATCCGCCTCGTGGACAGCCGGCTTTAATCTATGAAATTGTATTGTTTTTTTTTCGACAGAGAATGCGACATTTTTAAATCGAATTTATGTAATTTCTAGAAACCTGCGGCAACTCCGATTTTAACGAAAATTGGTACAGGAGTTTTGGGGCGCTGATCACGAATCTGAAAGAATTTTTGGCGGAACGTTTCATTCTCGAGATATTTATCATCAAAGTTCAAATTTGAACTAAGCTTATTTTCACTATATTCCCCCTTCTTTTGCAATTCTTGATTTAAAGCTAAAGTGTCACAAAATATTTGATTTTCACCTTTTAAAACCCCGTTTTTCTAAGTTTTTAAATTATTTTTGCATTAAATTGAGTGGCTTTTCTTTGATAATGCGGCAACCATACATACACATAGGGCTTCATGGCACACTGGGATTAAAATGATTCAAGTATAGCAATGCAATTTGATGCAAAAATAATTTAAAATACGTAAAAAATCGGGGTTTTAAAAGGTGAAAATCAAATATTGTGTGCTACTTTAGCTTTATATCAAGAATTGAAGAAGGGGGAATATTGTTAAAATAGGATTGGTTTAAATTTTAAGCCTGATGATGAATATCTCAAGAACAAAACGTTTCCGCCAAAAAAATCTTTCAGATTCGTGATCAGCGCCCCAAAAACCGTATACCAAATTTCGTCAAAATTAGAGTTGCCTGCAGGCTTCTAGAAAATTACCCGAATTTATCGTACCCAACTTGAAAATACTATAAATTAACTTACATTTTGGCAAAAATGTGTCTTGTGTCCCTAAAATGTAAACCACTCAATTTAAAACACGAATATGAATTACTTAATCAAAATGGCAACACTGCGTAGGTAGCTTGAAAAAAATTCCAACAATTTTTTGTTGTCGGCAAAGTCAGAAAGAAGTATTTTAGAAAAGCCATCTATCAAAATATTTTTATTTAGGTATTATCTGAATTTTATAAACGACTTTCGCGTCGTACGGTTTCACACTTTTAAACTAGTAATACATATCGGTGTTCTTTTTATCGCATAAACATAATAAAGGATGCAACTACACTCGGCGCGAAAGTTCCTCCCCAAACAAGCGTCTCAGGTATAGCCCCTGGTATCGATTTAGAAGCATTTGACAGATTGTGTTCGCGCCAAATTGCGGCCAAATCGATATGTTGCCGTAACATAACCACAAATTTGGTGATTTGTTTTGATTTTGATCGGTTGTTTTCAACAATTTTGTGAAGCAATTTATTGTATTTTTGTTTTGAGTAGCAAAATGCTCAAAAGAATACATTGTAAATAGAATAGCGACACATTGTAGTGAATTTGCAATGGATTTCTCACGTCCTTCTACTTTGAGAGCTCATGTTAAAAGAAAACACTTAGGTACTGTATGTTTTTCAACATTAATATAGTACATTCGATAGTAAATTTGTGTGTAAAATGTTATAATCAATTAATTTTCTTTATTTACTCTACAAATATCTGCTAGTTATGTTACACAGTTTAGTTTTTTCTAATCCGATACTTTCTAAAAAACCATAAGTAATTTTTAGACTTTAATTGATTGATATTTCTTAGATAAACTAGATATTAATGCACCGATTACCAGAAATATGTTGGGTCAAGGTGAGCACATATGTGGATAGTGTAATAAACACTTCAGTAGTCCTGGGAATCTGAGGTTCCACATAAAAGAAAAACATCCCGGTGAGTATAACACATGGCTATGTTTTATTTAGCTTTAAGCTTCCGACACACAGCGAGCGGCGACGGGACAGTAGCGGGACAGCAGTGCGTCAATGTCATATAAAAACACGTCCGTAATTTGCTGGGTGGGACGACGACGTGACACTAGGCAAGGATTCTATGTATTAAAACGCGTTGTCCCGTCGCCGCTCGCTGTGTGTCGGAAGCTTAACTTAGAATAATACTTATCTATTTTTAGACAAACTAGAAGAACTAACCCCAGTAGAAAAGAAAATATATAAGTGTAACTAGTGTGAAGCAGGATTTGGTATCCAAAAGCAATTAGTACAACATAAAACCTCTCACATTGTTGCTAAAATATTAAAATGTTCTAAAATGCCCGTATGAAGGTGCATCAACAGATATTGTAACGAATCACTGTTTGGAAGTTACCAATAAAACAATAGAATTTGATTCAGTTGAGGCTTTTCAGGTCAGTATTTTTGTTACTATCTATTTTTGATCTCTCTATAAGTCTATGATAATCATTGTATTTAAAGATGCTGCAAACAACAAGTAACTGTTGTACATAGGTTTACAGATTGTATTTAATAATTGTTTTTTACAAATTTTATTTGTACTATTCAAGGGGTATGTATGATGTAAATATTTTTATTGGTTTTATTTTTATAAATTTGTTATCTATAAGTTATAATAGTATCATAAAAAATGGTTGAATCTGCTGAACTCTATATTAATCATACCCTTTTGATTAAAGAAAGGGAATAACTTGGCTTTTGATATTATGAAACTGTAATTAATAATTGATTTTTTTCAGAATTGGAAATCAACAAAAGAAGCAGTTCTGGATGTTCCAGGCATAAACTGTCTTAGGGCTTATAAAAAGGCACAGAGTCACTGCCTCTGAGTTCATTAATCCAGGCCTCCACACTTATAGCATCATTTGCATGACGATAAACAGAGAAGCCTTTCAAGTTAAATGAATTTTCAATGTTATGAAGGTCTTTCTTTGTCAATAAATGCAAGGAACAGAGTTTAGATTTGGCCTTGGGGAGTAACGCGTATCGTTGCTGTAATATGAATGGCTTTGGTGCTTGGGTCGGCGTTTTGCTGCCTGCCGCGGTGCTCGGAATCATACCCTAATACTTGGATTGGGCTATACTCGTGTAGTCCAGTGAGTAGATCTTCTTTAAATAGAATTATGTATGTAATGATCTCATACAGAAATGTGATATAGATGTTTTTAATAGAAAAAGGAACAAATTAAAACAATGTTCCAAATAATTTATTGATTTGATTTATACTTATATATATATATATATATATATATATATATATATATATACGCGTGTTTACTTAAGTTAATTTGGAAAACTTTTTAATTATTAATTTTATGAAAAAATGGTATTTTTATAAAAGTTCTGCATGGTCTATAACCTAAAATGCAATAATCAGATATTAATTTTTTGTAGTGGTATATGAGGTATGTCAAAAAATATTAATTTAGCTCAAAAGGAAAGTACCCTTATTTTTCATAAAATGAAAAATTTTTATAAATAAAAAATGTTTAGGATTAAAAATATCATTCAAATATGCAAAGTTGTTTATGTTCTAGAAAAACTTTTTATTTTAATTTCCTATGCTTTAAGAGTGAATATTTAAGTTTGTACATTAGTGCATACTTATTCCCAAATGTAATATGTAAAGAAAGCTTAAGAACTGTCGAAAGAGCGAAAAGTCTCAGTGACGCTCGTAATCGCAGAAAAAATGTTTTTTAAAAAGTTTTTTTTTAAATAAACCAGTTTGCATATTTGAAAAGTATTTTTAATCCCAAACATTTTTTTCTTTAAAAAAATCCATATTATAAAAAATAAGGGTACGACGGGTAAAGATCCTCTTGAGCAAAATTCATATTTCTCAACATACCTCGTACACCACTGCAAGAATTAATATCTGATAATCGTATTTTAGGTTTTAGACCATGCAGAACTTTTTGTAAAGAATAACTTTTTTCGTGACATTAACAATAAAAAAGTTTTCCGTATGAGTGCAAACTTATGAAGAAATGTTGTATATGATGTTTTTTACTTAGTTTTTAAGTTGATTACAATGTTTGATGTGTTTAAAACGAGTGGCAAATAAATAGATAATTATCATTACTAAGATGTTTTTTTATGAATTTTATGTTGAAAAGCATTGAAAATAGTACCAGACCATGTACAGTTGCGGGCGAAAAATTCTGGACAGACATTCTTTCATTGTGTATTTTAGGCTTCGCTTGCCTAACTTATAACACCTCAACTTTTCCTGAAACTTGTCCACGCGACAAAAAGTATAGTCAATGGATGGCAACGTTTTTTATAGTATATATATAGAAAGTAAATCGAGACCAGATTCAGTATAAAATCGTATGGTTAATTTTTTTGTTGAACAATATCAATATTATAGCAACAATAACATTTATACACTATTTCGAAAATATGACAGAAAATTTTAACATGTGTCTGGAATTTTTCGCTTGCAACTGTACCTATTATACTGACAATTTAGTTTTTGTAATTACACTGTCTTCAATTTTGATTAATACTATTAATATTAATATGTGATTTGAACGCAATGAAAAAGTTAATCAAAGAAACAAAACCAAATGTAATCGTATTGATCAACATAAAATTTTAAAATAAAAAAAAACCGAAGACAGAGTATAAGTTTACAACTAAGACCAGTTGCTATTACTTTTTCTCGACAAAGTTCAGAAACAACTACGCCGAACTACCTATATGGGCAGGTTAGTTCTACAGGGAGTATTATTTTAAATTTATTATTAATTTTTGACAGGCTGGGTTAAAGCGCCGCTTCTATAGACTCGTCGAAAGGACCCTCCCCTAAAATGGATTTTAAAGGGGTTATTAATATGAAGTCTATTTCATTGCTGCACTACTGATACCGATGCATATGTGTGAATTTATACGAGTTATTTTGTGGTTAAGGAAAATACAAGTTTTTATGTTGCATAAAGACTATTTAGATAATAAATTAAGTAAAATACTTTGTACAGAACTATGAACAAGAAAAATATATACAAATACAAATTGTAAATAAAAGTGGGGTTATAAAAAATGCAATATTGCAAATAGCTGTTAAACCACCTGATAACTTCCTAAGATGTGATTGAGTATTAACAAATTTCAAGCAAAAAAGTAAAGAAGTTGATGTCAAACGGAAAGCAAAAACGGTTAACAAAATGTATAAATTGGTAGATGGAACGTCGTTGTTTCATCTGAGAAGTGCAAATGCCAAGCGGTAAACGGAAACGTGAAACTGTAAATAAAGCTTAATTGTTTTAAGTATTCACAGTTTAAATCAAATTTTTTCAAAGTTTTCATAATTGTTAAAATTTAATGTCATATGGTAATACTACATCTCTGTTTAACTTTCATTTTAAGATTTATTTGTGCAATAATCGCAGACATCAAATCATAAAGGAAAAATAAGCAAAAGGTACATACCATATGGTAATCATATATCTTTTTTTTGTGTTACGCAAAAAAGTACACTACAATCAAAACAAATAAAATATAAAGAAGCAAGATTTTGTTTGGGACACTGTATATGTCACGTCGATTTTAAATTATTTTTAACTCTTCCAAGGAACGTTACAGATATCTGTCTAGATCTACCGTGCCGCCTCCTGGAAGATAGGTGCTGAACATTCTAATGATTTACATGTTGCCTAACCACGTTAGGCGCGTCCTTAAAATGGCCGAAAAAACATACCATATGATCAAAATTTCACTACATTCTAATTTTTGTCCAAAATAAAAGTTTTTTGGGTCCAAATTTCGTAAATATTATCACTGTAATATTGTCATGGACTTGAGCTATATCTTATTGGATTCTGTGTCAAAAATTTTAAAATTTGTTATTATTTCATTTGTTAATAACTCTGTTATTTAACAATATTAAGGAATAAAAAATAGCTGACATCCGAGCCTAAAGTTTTATTTATTGATTATTAACCTTAAAACCCAAAAAGCTTTGGTATTTTTGAAAAAATTATCCTCGCGCGAGGTCCTGCAAGACGATTTTCATTTGATCCCCCTCTTAAATCTTTTTTAAATCATTAAATAATATAAACATCCCAAAATCTCAGTATCTTAATGTGTAAAGAAAAATTTTCGTTATATATTTATATATTAATTTAAAATATTTTTCATTTCTTTACGAATATAATTAGGCAGTAAATAAGGACAAAGATCTTTTTAAAGAAAAGATAAACAGATTACCTGGGTCACGTTGACAGAAATAATAATTTAATATACGAGTTTGATGTGATTTTGTGATGTATTTTGGACTACTAAACATAAATGCGTGATCCGAAAAGTCAATTTTTCCTGATCTTAAAAAACTTTCCGTATGTTTCATTCTTAGTTTAATAGACAGGGGCATGCGAGTCATAGGCAACAATGTTTTTCTTTAGTTATGAAGTTTTTTAGCAATTTCTTCAATAATGAAAAAGTGATAGTGACTTAGACATGCAAAATACGTTTTTTATTTATGTTCTGAACTGAAATCAAGGGTAAATTTTGCTTTAGCATCCACCAATATGTAATACTTTGCAAAAAAGCGTTAAAAAATGTCTAATTTTATATTCCGATATTTTAAGGTTAGTTTCGCAATATTAGAGCACGAAAATGTCCATCCAACAACTTCTAAGAATGGTATAAAAACATTTTAAAAAATTGGCCGCTAACCTATAGGGATAAAAAGCACTAAAAAAAGGGGTAAATAAAGTATTATGGTGGCTAAATTAATAATATAAAATTCAGCTAGAGAAAAATTGGACATTTACATATCATTACACATTTAGCATTCAGAACATATTACAGAGAGGTTAAAAAACAAAGTTAAAATGTTACACCAATAAATAACGTAAACGCTTTTGTCAATATTATTATTAGAACATTTAAAAAAATACCTATTACGTTCTAATTATTGAAAACTGTCAGAGTAGCAAATCAGGTGATAGCATTTCATTAATTCAGTTACATTGTTAAAACTTATGTAATACATTGAGTTGATATACTTACTTATTTTACTTTCTTTTAACAGCCCCGGATTGTTATTTTTGTAACTAGGGGCAAAACTTGCCGTATGCCCGTCCTTTTTATTTAAAAAAAATGAAGAGCAAAAAAAAATTACTTCATGTTTAAATACCTATAATAATAATATCTTATAATAAAAATCTATAATAACAAATCAAAAGACGACCAAAAAAAGGTATTTTTCTCTTACAATCGCCACTTTCTTATACATTCTATGTTTCAATTTGCCGCCCTTTGAAGGTGTCACCCATTCCTCTTAGATCCGCGACTGCTTTTAATACTTTTTTTTCTTAAATACGACACGAATTGACATATTATAGCGTATTTGATGTTTTTGATGTAACTGTATTTTTAAAATGTATTTAAATACGGTACTGACTCCACGTCCTTTAAACGGAAAAGCGGCGATAAATTCACATGATTCTGCCCGATACTTCGTTTGGCGCCAGACGCGTTCCCCTTCGATTTGCTTGAGCACAAACTAATTTTTCGCCCATGAATTGTAACTTTTGTTTCGCGCAGGTAACAAGCATTGGCACCAATTTAATATGTGGAACTTTAAAAGATGGGTTTCTAATGCACTGCTGCAATATGTTTATCAAATAAAGGGGTTTGCTGAGAGTAACTCCAAAAATAAAGTGACATCAATACAAAATTGCGGATCAAGTTTAAGTAAACCTTGGCCGCTCATAAGTAGAGGATAAGTATTTGATGACTCTTTTCGCGACAAGGAACTTGATTGTGTTTTGGATGCATTAAAATGGACGAGATTTTTAGCGCCCCAATCCAATATTAAATTAAGATCCTGCGAAAGAGATATTTGCATCGCTCTGCGTTTGTTTTCCAAGTCAGGTTTAGTAATGGGTTTAGGAACCTGAAAACTGGAGTGAAGGGTACTATTGTCGGCGAAACTATGAATGGAATTAGTTGTGGACGAGAGAAGGTCGTTGATGTGAAGAAGAAACAATGTTGGTGTCAGAACTGAGCCCTGAGGGACTCCAGCATGTACTTGGTGAAAGCTTGAAGAATGGCCGTCCACAATAACTGATATACGACGATCAGATAGATAACTAGAGAGCCAAGTACAGAGTTTGGTTGAAAGACCATAGGAGGGAAGTTTGTTAAGAAGTGCGGCATGCCTTACCTACTTATGTTTTTCGCAAAGGACTAGAAAGATTTGCTGCCATTTAAGCAAGAAAGAACTTTGTTTTTAATACGATTGTCGAAGGAGTCTTTGGCTTCAGAAATTGTTTGATTGTAGTAGTTTCTTGCTTCAATGCTGGCCTGTCGGTTTTCTGGACTAGGATCCTGTAGAAACTTTTTGTGAGCATGAACTTTTAAAATTCTGGCCTTATCACAAGATTTGGAAAACCAGGGTTTGTTATTGGATTGTTTGGGGTTCTTGATGGTGGGTGGAATATAGGTTTCAATGCCCAATTGAATTGATTTCGTCAGTTGATTGCAAATTTCAGTAGGATCACCAGAAGAAAAGCAGATGGAAATCTTGCAACAATGATGCGGTAAATAAGAGAAAGAGACTGAGAAACCTTCTCGGCGATAACTATAAAATTAAAAATAATGGGGTAATCCCATAAGTAAAAAAGACACTTTATGCATGTAGTACATACTATATTTTTTCCACGACCGTAAAAAAATTCTATCTCTATTTATCTAAACTTATTAATTTTAATTTTTGCAGCAAAGCAATTATATTGCAACAAAAAACAATAGTTTTCTTATTTCTTAGGATACAATTTCCTCTTCATAAGTATGCATTTATTATATAATTTTAGAAAATTTTATGTACTTACTTTTTGTAAAAATAATACTAAAACAGTATAAATTTCTTTTCTGTTTCTTAGTTATCCCAATGCTTTATTACTATTAATTTTCAATATTTTCAAATAAATTTATTTGCAAATTGTCAAATTTTAAAACTAGTGACACATGAACTAAAAGAAATAATGACAAAATCATAGGTAACTTGACCGTTTGGTTCAGTTGATGTCGCGTTTACTGTTACATTGCACTAACTAATATTTAAATTTATTGTAGTAGGAACTGAAACAAAAAAACGAATTCAAAGTGTAAAAAACAGCTTCGAAGTTTTAAAAAAGTAACTTTTTAATACTTTGTATAGTGTAGTAGAATGTAGAAAAACATTTTTTTCTTTTAAACTTTTACTATAAAAATATAACGTCATTGCACAACTTATATAATATAAAAGCTTGCCGCGAGATTAAACTGGGTAGATGAACAAATAAATTAAATATATTTAATCAAATTGTTTTTAACTTGTTTTAATTTTTAAACTAAGTAAACAGGAGTACTTTAATCTCACCACAAGCTTTTATATTGTGAACACCCTCTATAGGGTGGCATGTAAAATTTTTAGTATGTATTTAATTGTTTCGATATTAAAAAAGTACATCTTAAACTAAAAGAAATGATAATATGACATCATTTCAAGGCTTAGACTTCGAACCTGCAAGGTAAATTTTTAGGTCATCAGTGTTTAGAAGTGTAAACAATTGAGTTTAAGTTTATATATATACAGAAACTGACCCAGAAAAAGAAGATTATCAAAAAGAAATGAAAAAAATAAAAATTAAGTAGTTAAAGAAAAGTCAAGTTAAAAATCAAAGAATTAAGCCGGTACGGGCACCCCTGGTTCGGGGAATGCCCGTACTAAGTTAAGATTAGTTGGTATGGTTTATTTTCAAATACCCAAATAGTTCCTGTAGTCTAATTGTAAAATACGAAGGTAGATTTTATGGTCCAGCAGCTCAGAAAAAAATAAAAAAATAGTTCCATTTGGTATATTATTCCTAGTGACGTAAAGTGGCACTGTGTATGCAAAAGTCAATGTCACATATGGTGGAGGCGCCCCCGTTCCCAGTGATCTTTTTAAAACGTCGGTTCTAGTACGCTGTGCCCGCCCCAGTTCCAGTGCCCTTTGTGAAGCGATATAAAACGTCATCTATGGTACGCCGTTTCCGCCCCCAGTGCTTTTGTAAAAGAAAATACAATAGATATGGTAAATGCGTCCCGTTCCTCGCCGAAGAATTGTGTTAAATGACAAAGACGGGGAAGAAATGTTTTGCGTAGCGTAGCTGCAAGGAGCTAGCAGCGTAGCTACAAGAGAATAGAAGATGGGGTGTATCTTCAGTTATGTGAAATATGGTTAAATAGGGTTAGCCAGAGTTGATGAAGAAGTATATTATGTACAATTTGTAAGAAAATAGTAAGTTGCATTAAAGTCGTTGTTGTTGCGTCGTAAAGACGAAGAGATTAGGAGCAGCATGAGGCTGTTAAAGCACTGACAGTCGTAGCGGCAGTATGGGCAAGAGCTCTAAATTTATGGTCTTGAATGGTGTGGTACAAGACGATTTAGCGACCCTGAGAAAGTTCGGGATATGGGTAAATTGGCACGGTGTTGTAGTAACCTGATGTTAAAGCAGAAAATGGGAGTAAAAGGCAAACAATGGTACATGGAGAAGAGGTATGGGACAAATTGCCAATGGAACGCACCATCAAGAAAATGGACAGACAGGTCAGGTGGACGCAAAACTTTTTAATTATACTAGTATAAAAAGAAAGCAGAATATTTGATTAATTTGTAAGTGTAAATATAATTTTTTTTTTTTTTTTGTAAGCAAATTGATAGATTCTTCCTTTTTTAGTAGCAAATTAGTAAAAGAAGTGAATAGAGGAAAGTCGCCTAATTAATAGCAGATTTAAATAATAAATATAGCGAGGATATAATAAAAAAGTTTTAAAAAATCCAAGACTTTCTGGGAAAACCGCGCGGTTATATGTTCTAAAGTTATACGCCATCAAAATGTGTCAAAAGTAGAAGGCCACCTTGTATAAATTCAAATACTTTATAAGTAACTTATATATTTATTAATTTTAATTAACATTAACATTTTTGCAATTTAGCGTAGCATTTTAAATGGTTTTTATATGATTTAAACAAACATGTTATATAAATATACAGGGTGTAACAAAAGTTTGTTAAACAAAAGGCAGATTCTACTACAGCGGTGATCTTCCCCAAATCTTCAAGATTTTGAGTCTTGTGTTAACAAACTTCCCCTTACATTGCTTAAGTCACCCACGGTACGTTTAGTATTTAGGCTTTCAGCCTTTGTAGATTGTCCAAAGTTGAAAAAAAATATATTATTTTTAATTAAATTATTATATTTTAGATCGTATTTAGTCTTAATTTTACTGTAAGCATAAAAAAACAAAAACAAACTATGTTCTATCAGAAATTTAAAAAAATGTCCCTTGAACAATCAGTCAATTGAATAACTAAATGGTTGTCCGTATAACAGTTTAATTGTCATTAAAATTTATTAATATGATACCTTTTTTGTAGTGACCTTCCAATTTAATCCTGATATTGTGAGTTAAAACTAGGTTTATAGAATACGTACCTGATGTGAAACTTTGTGGTTTTAAAATTAAAACTTACATTTTACGTTTCAATCATATGTATTTATTGTATATTAAAATAAGAAGAATAATTATAACCTATTATTTAAAATATGTAAATGTTACAAATAAAACAAAATAACAATATGAAAATTTTTAAACCTAAACACAAAAAAGTTAATTAAGTTATTTATTAATATATAATTTTAATTAAAACGCAAAAAAATCAATAAAAGAAATTTAAATTTTATCTGTCTTAATTGCACCGATGATATATATTAGAGCAAAAAGAAAAGTATTAATTTTTTTAGGTATTATAATAATAATTAAGCTAGTATACTTTACTTAAATTGGCAACTACACTGACATAGGTATATTCGTAGCTTTTAAGTGGTTTACCTCCGGCTTCTCGATAAATTTATATTTAGTCGCTTTTATACCATTACGACATAATCTAAAAAAAATGGATTTAAAGAATATTTATTGCCTACACCAATGTGCTCAAGCGTTAAAGGTCCATTAACCCTAAGTTATTACATCGTACGTTAAAGAAAAATGTCCAAAAGCACGTGTAACCCAAACATATACTTATAATATAAAATGGGTGTTGGTCAGTGACATTTTTCACTTTTTACACTTTATTAGGGTACGCATAGGGTGACAAAAACACCTGTGTCTTAGTATTTGATACAATAAAGTAAACTAAATTGATCAAGCCATTTGTTTATAAAAGTTAAACAAAAATTAAATAACTGTAAGTATAATTGGCAATTTTTTCTTTCATAAATAACTGATAATATAGTTTTTACCATTATCTAATAGTTAAAAACAAATACTATCTACATTAAAGGCCATAATGTAAAAAGAGGCCTAATCCTAAAAACATACAAAAAACGAAATATTTGAATTTCTTTAAAATTTAGTCGTTCAAAAAAATGTATTAAATTAATTAAAGAAAAATAAATTAAACTGCGATAATTGCCCTGTTTAAAAAATGTGTTGATTTAAATAAAAAATAACAATTACAAACTTTTAAAACTAAATAATGGCTGACTTTTTATATTTAAAATTGTAAATATTACTCTTTTTAACGAAACACCCAGTATATTGGTTAATTTTTTAATAAAAAAAAATAAAGTATTTTTTTGCGATTTCTAATTTAAAAAGTAAGGTTTATATATTTTAGATTTTTGAATAATTTATGACATTTTTTTTTTGATACACGATAATAGTTTTGTTGTCGTATTTTTTCTGACGTTTGATTAATCGCAATGCACTTAATTTCTCTGAGGTAAAATAATGTTTTTAAAAATAACCATAAACTTTTAAATTATCAAAAAACATACAGAGTATTAAATTTAAAATAACATTGTTACCTTTAATGGGATTTTTATCATGAGTTATTCCAATATCCTGAATATCTTTAAAAACTTTAAAGTTTTGGTAAAGAAAACGATGTATGACTTATTTACAGAATGTATCCGACTAAAAACATAAATATCTACCTACTTATTGCTTGGTTTACGTTAAAAAAATTAAAAGACTCGTCTATTTTTAAAAGTCTATAAGACATGTTTGTCAATGCTTGAAAGGGATACGATCCAAAGCGTGTAGACACTTATAGATAGAGAGTTAGACCAGGAATACCGGCATGTGAACATTTCTTGATACGTTAACTTATCGCTTTGTTGTTGATTTAATTGTCAACTAGATTAAATCCCGTCGTATTTCGACGGGTTTCTAATTAGAAAAATAAAAACAACAAAACAAAATAAAACAAAACGCATCGATGATACATCAAACACGAAGAATGCAACATGTCAGGTAAGGGAAATGCCGCCTCGTTTAAATTTACCACTTAAATCCTTAATATTAGCTACCCCTTACCATCGTACGCATTCCGAATAATGCATATGGTGCGCATCTCGGCTGTGTGCAATATTTTGAGCAAGTCTTACAGCAGTATTTATGGCTTGGCGGGGGAAGATAGGTAAATTTTTTTATTTTCTTAATGGCAATTTCCAACTCTTTATTAACAATGTTGCAAAAATCATTAAGCCACCAACAACTTTCTCTTTGGAACACCCAACATTTCAGTTTCTTTCGTTTCGCCCCTCTCCTTGTATTATTTGGCTTAAACTACCACATAACAAATTAAAAACATCAGAAGTTTAACTTTCTTTTCACCTTCAATTTTGCGCCCATAGAACTTGGCTTAGCTTGATCGGCACTGTAACGTGGTATAACTGGATAACAAGAAAAATTACAAAGTCAAGACGACATGTCGGTTTTTTATTTTCAACAAAAACAATTTTGTTTTATTAAAAAAAAAAATAAAAAAACAATAAAATAAATAGCGTTGAGAGGTCTCAGTAACCAGACCATGGATCAAAAAAATATATATGTATATTTGTGCAGTTTAACTCTCATGAACCTGTTGCAAATGTGAAGCAAGAGCGTTCTAAAATAAAAACTCTGGATAAGGATAAAAGCAGAACAAAGCCATCTAACAACACACAAGACCACTAATTAGAACTAACCCTTTATATTTTCTTTACCACGCGGTATAGCATTTAACAAACTAAAGGGGGTACCAAAGTTAGACTAGAGTAAAAAAAAAATGGTTTATATAATCACTAACCATGACCACCCAATGTGAGAGTTTTATTTACGGATTCCGATGCTTTTTCCTGTAGTCTACCTAAGTTGACGTAACGTCACTATTTTGTTATCCGAAATTAGTTGGTAGGTATTTAACCTAACAACGTGAAGTACTGAATCAAAATCGCTTATAATCTAGCGACATGTACAATACACAACCCACATTTACTTAGCTTGTTTTGATGGTGGACAACCTTCAGAATATCCATATTTTTTATATTTTTGTTTTTAAAGAAAAACCAAAATAAAAACATTAAAAAGTAATGATAAGATGCCTTAGTAACCAGAGGATCATTTTACAAAAAAAATGTTACTTTGGTACAGTAGAAGTATTTAACGACGAAGTCTGCAGTACTGGCGGTTTGCGTTTCAAATTATATAGACAAACCTTTGAGGTCACTGGGCGCTGCGTATAATATTTGATTCTGCTTATTACAAAATAAATTAGGGCATGGATTTTAAGTACATGTAGTTTAGTCTTTCTTATACCATAAAGATAAAATTAGTATTGAAATATGTTTAACAACAAGTTTGTATTCTAATAAAAAAAAAAAGATAATCCGCCACAAAACGTTTTTTTTTTTGTATTCTTTTAAACGTTTTGCGCTTTTGCAAGAAATTTTAAACATTTAAATAATACACAAGTCGATAATGATTTCGGAATAAATGAATTTAATTTTTATTTTCGTTGTGATTTTAGGGGAATGTTTAGAGCGATATAATTAAAGCGCATTTTGTAGGTTTAATATCAGAGGCAATTTACCATGTTTATTGATTTTAAAAAAGCTAATCTGAATTTAAAAAGCCACCCTAACGAAATTTTAATTACGCCGATGATTTATTATGGTTTAACGTGTATTTTAATTCTCTTAAATTGCATTTTCCGTTCCTAAAAAAATTGCTGATTTAATACCAGATGAGTAAAAAGAATTATGAAGATTTTCTTAGTAAGGTTTAATTAAAATTTGTTATCCTTTAATTACCCTAATTAATCTTCGAATTTTACTTTATAATTGATCGTGACTTAGTTAAGCACTTAATAACTTTTTGTAATTATAAGGACTTGCCACTATACTAAAGTTTAAAATAAATTTGTTATTTTCTAAACTGGCCATTATACAAAAAAAGATAGACATATTTTATTTTCTATAAAGTAGGGTAGAAAGGAATAAAAAACATTGCCTGGAGGTGGAATTTGTCACTTATTAAACAAGAAAAATTTAAAAAAATGGTATTACTAAACATTTTGAGGTGTCCCACTACTGTGAAAAATTTTATAAGTAAAACTTTTATTGCAAAAACTGTCTTTTAATATTTGAAAATATCCGATAATAAACAAATATATGACCATTTAAATGCAAGTTTTACACTCGTGATTAAAAAGGATACACTGAAAACCCATAAAATTATATAATAACTTTTAAAAGCACTATATAAAATATAAGTATTAATAAATAAACAAAAATTGCACAATTATAAGTATAATATCAAACAATTTAACCTCGTGTTCTGACTAGATGTACATAAATATCCTGTACATGTCTTATTTTATTATTACTGATTGTTGCTAATTTGGCCAGAATTATTAAAAAAAACATCCTGTTTATTATATTTTTCTATTTACCTATAAAATATATAATTTTTAAAATACTACATTTTTCTTTACCAATTACTGTATTTTTTAAATAACACTTTTGTATAATGTATAAAATAGCTTAATTAATATACCTAATAATAAAACCCCTGTATAACTTTACTGCACCTGGTGCATGTAATATACGTAGAATACGGAGGCCGATTTGTGCCCCTTCCGCGCTCTTGCTTGCACTTCAAGCGTTAAACGGAACGCACGAGGTAACGCCGCTTGAGTCATGTTTTTTGGTGCGTGCAGCCGGGTCTATCGAATTATAAGACGTTGTCACGTCAATAAGAAATATGCAAAAATCTCTCATCTCCTCATACTATTTACCTATACCAAGCCAAAATCAAAAAAGATTGGATAAGCCGTTCTGTAAATTCTAGCCATTAGTACGTAGCAGTCTATTACGTCACGTATATATCGGCAGCCGCTAGTTACTTGGCGCTAACGCGTAAAGCGACGTCTAGATGGATAATATTGTGAGGGTGAAAGAGCTACATATACGGTATTTAAAATCGAAATAAGAAAATGCCCTGTTAAATAATTTAATAGTAAATTTGTGTTTTAATAGATTCTACGTTACATTAAATAAGCTAGGATAAAACCGGAATTGACAGCATTCAAAAGTTTTATTTCTTTTTCTGACAAAAAATGTTTTGACTTACAATTAGTGGACTTTATTAAAAACAATATAAAAGAATTTTACTATTGAGCCATGCAATCATGAGTTTGTTCCATTAAATGAGTAAAATATTATAGTACAAAGTGTGTTTTGTTTTTGAGCCAATAAAATAGGGAAAATTTGTATGTTTAAATTGTTGTTTTTACTTGTCTAATCAGTTAACTTATTTAATTCCAAAGTCATATTTCAATAAACCTATGTGTCTTCTTACGCTGACGTCATTAATAATTTTTAAAAAAGTGTTATTCCTGATTATAAGTGTATTTGTGTTAATCTAAAAAATTGTATCAGTAATCTACAAGGTTTGGTTAAATACGTAACTTTTGCTCAAGAGTAAAGCTTCTGTATTTTTGTTTATATCAAAATTTTATAAAGAAATATGTTTGAAATTAGAAATTATTTTAAATATGCTATTTTGTCTTTTATTAAATAATATATAATTTTTTTTTGTGACAACTAAAAATTTTTAAGGTTGTACATAAGAGCATTTTACATTGTAACAGTAAATTTAATAAGTTCATTTAATTTGCCTTATACAATTTATAATTATTAAAAAATGTTCAAAGTCAGGAGTTATTGCTGCAAAACTTAAATTTTCACCATTATCACAAAAATATTTAAATTTGTTGTAAACAAGCTTGCATTTTTGAAAGATATTTGTAATTTTATACAGTGATAATTTACTCTTCCCCCTCCCCTTTTAATTTTTTTTTAAGAATCAATTTAAAAAGCAAATTTTGAAATATGAAATTGATGCATAAATACTATATTTTGGAGTAAATTGATATATTAAAAATTTCAAGATGGCATTTTGAAAAAAAGTTAAAGGAAGGAGTAGGGTCTTGATCATTTTAAAGCTTTCGACGAGTACTTTCTTATAAACCCTTAAAATATGAGGTCAATATCTTTACCAAATACAAAATGAAAGTGGTATTTTTTTGAGACACCTGATTTGATAGCCATATTTAGAAACTAATAAAGTTAGATGTACTAAATGTGGTATTTTTCTAAAGTATTTTATAGATCTTTTTTAATGGTAATATATAATATACACGATGCCTTCATTATAAAAATATATACATTTTTCTACCCTGTATGTTATCACAAGTAATTCACTCATTTAAGATCTCTCAAAAAGCTTAAGACAAAACCACAATATGAAAACCAACCCTTGCTTAAATTCGGTAATATAGCCATCCAGTTTTAGGTATTTGCGGAGCCTGTTCTGGTTGGTCGTTGCGCAGTTGTTGTTCCTACCGTGCTGCTATTTTTGTGGTTTTGAGAATTGGTATCCACGTTTTATAGATCTTCGTTGATTCTTCTGTTTTGTTAAAGTTGTTGTTATGTTTGTGTATCTCTATGGCTTCCCTGTACAGTCTGGCATGGTAGGATAAGGAATTAGCAAGAACCTGAGTATTATTAAATTTTATGTGGTGCTTTTTGCCTAAGAACGTGTGCTCTCGCTACGGCTGATTTTGTCAGTCTGTCCCAGGCGGCAGTTAGCTTTATGTTCGTTAATTCTTGTGTTGATCGATCTCTTGGTCGTTCCGATATACACACTGCCACATGTACACGGTATCCGATAAACTCCTGGGCACGCCAAGGGGTCCCTTTTGTCCTTGGGCGATCTTAAACACTCTTTTACTTTTTTGTAGGTTTGTATATAGTTTTAATATTGACCTTTCTAGTAGGCGACCTATTCTGTCCGTTACCTTTGAAATGTATGGTAAGAAGGCTCTTGCCGTTGGTGGACTTTGCTTCCCGGTTTTGCGATTATCTTTTGGATGCATTGTTTTGTGTATTTCTTGCGCTAAGTATCCATTGGTCATAAGCGCGTTGTTTAAGTGTGTTAATTCCAAGTTTATTGCAACAGGTTCGCAAATTCTTTTTACCCGTTCTGTAAGCGTTTTAATAATACCGAACTTTTGGCAAGGATAGTGGTTAGAGTCTCTGTGTAAATATTTGTCAGTATAGGTCGGTTTTCTGTAGGCCGTGTTCCACTTGCCACTTCTTGTAAGTAAGTCATCTAAAAAGGCTATTTTGTTATTTTCTTCAATTTCCATTGTAAATTGGATATTTGCATGTATACTGTTTATATGGTTCAGGAATTCTGGAATTTTTTTTGGATCCATGGTTTCAAATTACAAAGGTATTATCGACATACCGGAACCATATTTTGGTTTATAGGGGGCAGTACTTAGGGCTTGCTGTGTCAAGAAACTTAAGTTTAGCAAAAGATGGCCGCGAGAGCCTTACACAGTTTTTTGAAGACCTTTATTTCATAAAATTAATAATGACAAAGTGTCCCCCGTGACGCAAATTTACCTAGACTTACTGGTGGTATATATTTTTTAAATTTAAAGTTGTTTTTTAATTTGAAGTGTTAAAAAATCCTTAAAAACGTTTTTTCACTGATTTCAATTTGTTCTTTAACTATTTAAGTAGGTTCGAGACGTCCAAAAGACGATTTGCCGTCTCCTAAGGCGCCTAGATGTCGGTACCAAACAAGAAATTTCACTTTGTCATAAAGCTGGCAAGCACAGTCTAGGGTCCAGAACCGCAAGCTGGAAATTTTTGCTAAGATTTTTTTATACGTAATTTTTTACACTTTTTTATGACAAATTAATTTCAATAGAAAACTGTCAAAAATGACGTAATTTGTTTATTTAAATTTCATTTTGAAGCACAAATTTTAGTCAAAATGATATTTTCGTTTATATCTTGGTAAATATTAAAGCTTTGGAGTTTTATTATATAACGTTTTAGAAAAACAATTTTATTGCCTACATTTTTTGTTATATACAATATTTTGTATCTAAGACAAGTTCTGAGAAAAAGAGAATTTTATAATTTTGTTGCTTCCACTGAATTTTTTGGTGTTTTTGAGGTTAGTTTTTATCAAAATCCTGACGTGTAGGGGTTAAACGAGTTGCGGATTCAGTTGCAGCGGGAAAAAAATACATAAGAATATCATACTGGAATTCACGCCTCGGAAAAAATTTTTTTGTTGGCCTGTGTTATGGTCAAACAATAGGGGTTTTAAATTTTAAACTAACAAAAATAAATTTTTATGGCTTATTTTTATTTCTTTTGTCATTTTAAAACGAAGAAACCAAAAAATATAAAACAACGTGAAAGCCAATAAAACAATAAAATAAATTCACCGAAATGCGTTCAAAACAAGTAAGAAGTAAACTTAAGTGAGACTAAAGATATAAAATTTTGAAATTAAAAGCATAAATTTAATTTTACAACTATACTAATAATAACAGTTAGCAAGAAAATCGAACTTCCAAAAGAAAGTCCATCTCCTTCTCCGACTTTACATTTTTATTTAAATTCTGTCATTATTTTTATGTAAGGGGAGTAACTTCTCTGAAGACAAATTAAACTTTGTTAAGATTTTTATGTTTAGTACTATGCTTTTTATAGCACTTGGAGTAGTTTAAATTACCTAAACTTTTTTAAAAGGGTATAATAAAGACAAATTATATTTAACTTAACACGTTATTCTTTTAATTCCTTTGTCTCCCCAAGTAATGTTATTAAGACATGGCTTTAAACTCTGGGTTCAAACCAAAAACAAATATACTATCTTCTGGTGACATTCCATCAGCACAAAAATAAAATAACCGATTTTTTGATATGCCTTACTGCAACTAAAGTGACCAATTCAAGTGTAATAATTTTTTGATAAATTTCAAACCGTCATTACTCAACTAACAATGAAAAAAACAATTTCAGTCTTTACCGTTTGCTAGAAGAACTTGGCTTTTTTAGTATGCGTAAAGTTTTTTTGTTTTTATTCTACAGGGTGTGAAAAAAACGTTCCATTTTTACCATAAACGTTATCATGAGTGACATTTTACTGACAAAATATTTTTAATTTTTCAATTATAAATTGTTATTTGGTAATCTATTTCCATAAAGCAAGTTTTTTAGATAATTGGTATTGACTCGGTTTTTAAAGACACATTTTTTTTTGTTGTTTATTTATATTATGCTTCGTGCATTAACGGTTTTTTTGCAGCGGTAATTTTTTTGGATAATTTTAAATATATTTGAAGTTTTTCCTAATAGCCTTTTTTTTAAATTTGAATTTTGAAAAAATTAATAACGCGTCAGTAGCGTCATGTATTTTAGAATTCTGGTAAAAAAATGTTAGAGTAGATTCTAGTTTTAAAAATATAAAAAAATATAAACATGGATATAGAAATCAGGGGCGGTCATATCAATTTTTTGAGGAGGGGAGAATATCATCATTAAATCCATATGTGCAATTAGGTGTGTTGAGGTTAAAAAAATTAAACGGTTACAAAGGATGTGACATGAAAGGGGGGTATGACCACCCTGCCGGAAATGCATTGCTTCCCAGATACAGGTGTTAAAAACTTTTTTTAAATTGATTTTTTACTAATATTCTAAATATTTTTTATTCAATATTGATAAAATTTGTCAGTGTTATCTGTTGCAATAAGAGGCTAATTAAGCTTTAACTTCATTACATTTATTCAGTGGCGTCTCATGCGGAACTTAAAGGAATACTTCTGACAAAAAAATGTACGCCACTGACCTTTATGCAAGTTTTATATTTTATTTATATTAGGTTTTAGTAAAAACAGCTTTTAGCTTAAGTGTTTTTTGTTGTTGTAAAATATTGGGTCCATGTGACAAAATAGTTTTGTAATATGTCTTTTTGAATCGTAGGCCCTTGATAAAATAAAAATTCAACCACGAAACGTTGGGATAAATACAATAGTAAATTTATTTGCCTGTCCCCATTCCGCTATACTACTATAATTTGTTTTTCCAAAGGGTGCTATAAACTTAATCACAATAATAATAAATAAAACCCCAAGAAAACTTAACCCTTACGGCCAGCAAAATTAATAAATATAACGGTTAGATTTATTTCAACTACGGCGGCATCTACCGATAAAATAAGTAAAAATCGCATGTTATTACAAATAAATTTACATTTTCGGCGGTTTTCATAGTAGTAAATAAATAAAATCTCCGGACGGCGATTTTCTTTTTATAATTGAGCAAAACCGCCGGGGGTCTATGAACATATATTATAAACCAACATTGTTTTTTTTCAAATTAAGTGTTTTTAGTATTTTTCCTAGGTTTTTGGGTATTAATATTATTATAGTATTATGGCTAATAAATTAGGTAAATTTCATTTTATTTCTCGAAAAGCAAAATACTAACAAAGTTTAAGGGCTCAAAACGACGTAATTTTCTTGCTTAATCTAAATAAAATAAAAACTTTTACAAAAAGCAATGGCATACATTCTTTTGTCTGAAATAATCGGTAAAGTCATTTCTCGAGACGCCACTGGATTGGGTAAAAATCAAATTGGATCTAAAAAGCCTTTTAAGTCAAAATATAAATTTTTCAAGTTCAATCAAATTCGAATAAGAAATGTTAAATATATTAACAAAAATGCGGTTTTTTAAAGAAAAATTTAACACCGTGTATCTCGAAAAAATGCATTTTCGGACTCATAAACTTTTCTTTATATTTTTTGATGCAAAATCTGCCAATAAATTTTTTAAAAACAGTTAAACTATAACTTCCTGTATATATATTTTTCGGTATATTGTACATATAATCACCTTTTAAAGTTACCATGACCTTTACACATTTTGTATTTTATATTATACGAGACGCCTAACTTTTTTCCTTACAACAATTTTTGTTACTGGTAGCTTACAGAGGTAGCAGGAATTAAGCGAAGTAAGTTAACAGATATCAAAAATGATCAAAAACAGGGATTTTCTCTATTAATTTTTAAAATAATTATCCCAATAAACTGAAAAAAAAATACCTTTAAAATGTATGGTTTCCCCTACCACCGACATGTAAGGATAACGATGTCGTTAAAAATAATTACTGTTAAATAAATAATATTTACATAATTTAACACTCACATTGTCCTACAAATTGGGTGGTACGTCATCCTGGTTTTTTAATATTTATTAAATCCAAATATTTAATCTCTGCTACCCCTATATGCTACCACCAACGAAAATTGTTGTAAGGAAAAAAATTGGTCGTCTTGTCAAAATGACGCTACTTACGAAAAATGAGCTTGTTAGTAATGACTTTGAAAAATGGTCCAGGGATCCCTAACTAAATTTACTTATAGAAATGTGATGCTACTAAATAGCAGTATCACGAATGTCAAAATTTCTATAAGTAAAAACTAGCACTTGTAAGCAATGCTCGACTTTATTCATACGTTTGAAGTAAATCTTTCTATACTTTATACTTATAAGCAAAAGCATTTGCTTCTTTCTATTCATATGGCCCATTGTTATATTCTTAACCTATATTTACTTTCTGTTCTACCATATTTTGGAGCGGATTATTCCGCTGCCTAAATCTAGGTTGAAGTTGCTCCAGAGATATTAGATCGGATTAGGATCGGGAGTTTTGGCTGGTAGGTAAAGATGTTGGATATTATTATTTATTATTGCTTCTATCACTGCTCTGCAAGGTTTAGCATAATCTTCGATAAACAACTATTTGGTCTCCAAAATTATTGGCAAACGAAACAACTATGTTTTGTGTGGAGCCATCCTTATAGGGTTAAGCAATTGAGAACCCTCTGCTCGTTGTCTATATTTCCGTTTATTCTACCCCCTTCTTCTCTTTAGCATTAACTTGCCACCCCTAAATTCTTCTAATGGAGCCATGTTTTTCTCCTTATACCGCTTATTAACTTTTGCCAAACAGCCTGAATAGGTTTAAAAGTTAATTTTTGTTTCTTTCAAAAATAAGCAGTTGGCCTAATTTCTAACTTGCTAATTTAAATGGTTTCAAGCCCACAAAAGCCGTGTAAATCTATGTTGTGGAAGCAATCTTAGGCATTGGGCTCTATATTCTTCTCCTAAAACAGAAAAAAACTGCTGATTTACCATTTTAAGTAATCTCTTTTCCATTTTTTGTATTACTTTATTATACAGACTGTCCACGGCTGGAAATTGAAAAAAAAAAAATAATCGAGAAAAAGTTATTTGTAATAAAACCTTTTTGGCTTGTAAAAAACATAATAATTCACAAAGAGAAAATGTATTTGTATACAGGGCTTGCAAAAACATGAAAATATAATGTTTTTTCAAGGGCAAACTACCTTTATTTTTTATTTGTCAGCAAAATGTCATTTAGAAAACGTATTTACTAAATGACTTATTTCTTTCTTTTTACAATAACCCCTTCAAATGTAAAACTGATTTTAGGCTTAAAGATCTTGCCAATTGAAACGGCCTTTGTTTGAAATAAAATAATCGACCAATTCTGCTCTAATTTCTTGTGCTGTTTGGGAAGAATTACGTGGCACGTTACGGAGAGGTAGTAATGAGGTATTATTACAGTCCTTTGCTCTCCAGTTTCCTCTAATTAAACTTTCATCTTCCTTTTCACGATCAAAAGTTCCTGGAGGTGTATATTGATTTTAAGCTGTTGCGTTTCTTCGCTAAAAGTTATAGAGATGCGCTTCTGCCAATACAATCAACTACGCTTTTTCAGGCTCAAGAAGCAGTGGTTTTTGCAACAGTCGAAAAATTGCCGACAATATTCCGAACACATTTTCAAATACTCTGCGCGTTCGACAGATGCGATAATTAAACATTTTTTTGTGATGATAGTTAAGGAAAATAGCCAGCCAATGGTTACATCAAATTTTAAAATAATGCAAAAGCATTGTCTCTGATAAAAAAAGAAATTTCTTTGTGCCTTATTCCTAAAGACTTTGGTTGTGGAAGACCATTTTTCTTTATTTTTTTGTACAACACACTATCTCTAAATACACCGCCATCGAAAATTCTTTTTTGTCAACCAATATCAACAAAAATAGATTATAATTTGCATCTACTAATGAAAAGAGAACAATGCTACATGTAGACTTATATTTTAAAAATCACTATTGCTCTGTATTGGTTTTTGTACAACCACATGTTTCCTGCCCAAAGATCCTAAACAGTGTGGAAAATTTTACCATTTTTCATACTGTTCTGTCACTTCAGTTCACCCTAATGCCGTTGTAGCTATCGGTAAAAATATTTTTTTTTAAGTTTTATTAAACGTATTTTTGTTTTTAGATAGTGGATAAAAGGGGCGATAATCAGCGGAAAAAGAAAGCAATTTTACCTTGGAATCTAAAAGGTATCGCTGAGGATGCTTTTGAAAATATTGCATCATTTTTAATTGATAGTGGTGCGTCCGTTTCAACAAACTGCCATGAAGTAGGCAAACAAATTACGCCGCCTTCTTCTACTTTACTAATAAAATGAAAAAAAACACGAAGTATTAAGAATGTCAAACTTAAAAAGCGTTTAAAATTCAAGAGACCTGAAACTTAATATAATGCATTTGGCAAACTAGTGTTAAAGAGCTGCGACATTATTTACCTAGTGCATGTACCAATGTACAACAGGCTACATATTTGATGCGGATGGGGCAAAATATAATAATGTTAATAATCCCCC